>CAUYON010115927.1:0-27192 GCA_963573935.1 Arctocebus calabarensis | reverse complement strand
TCTTAGAAGGGTACAGGTGAAACTTACTAAATGTAGAATACAAATGTCTGAACACAATAACTAAGAAAATGCCATGAAAGCTATGTTAACCAGTTCGATGAAAATATTTCAAATTGTATATAAAACCAGCACATTGTACCCTATGATTGCATTAATGTACACAGCTATGATTTAATTTAAAAAATTAGAAAAATAGAAGCATAATCTTTCATGATATTTGAAAACTACATGAAATCTACATTTCAATGTCTAGAAATAAAGTTCTGGTGGAAGTGGCCCTGCCTGTTTCTTTATGTGGCATCTTGTGCCATAGGGACAGCTGAGTGGCTGTGACAGAGAGAGTGTGGCCTGCACAGCTCACGATATTTCAGAAAGCAGTGGCTGACCCTGCTACAGAAGAGCAGGTGCCTTGGTGCAGATGGCCTGGTGTTTTGACTGTCACCAAAGATCTGCAGTGCTGGTGTCCCTTCCTCAGTGAGGAGGTACATCTTTTAGTGATGCCCATGGCTCTGGTTTGAGACCAACACCCTGCAGTGGCACCGACAGCCTTTGTGAGTCAGAGGTGCATGGGGTGCCCATTACAGTAGTGTCTCAGGGCTTTCAACCATGTACTGAGTGCACCATCAGCTCATTATTTGTCATTTATCACCAGGCCTTGAACATTCAGCAAAGTGAAAAATAGTTTGCCAATGAAGTAAAGTGGGAAATTAATTTCGGTTTTTCTCCTATTGCAAATAAATGCTGAAATTAGAAATGTAGGCTCTAATCCTAGTATGTTTTCATCTTGGGGCAAGTCTTACCCACTTAAAAATTGAGAGGGTGGCTTGCTTCATTCTGGAAGCAATTCTTGCTGGCCAAGAGAACCATTGAGTAGGAAGGGAAATTTTTCTTTTGCGTGTGGCTTTGCTCAAAGAACAAATGTAGATTGTTGGGGGCAATGATGGAGGTGCTGTCTGAAAACATGGCATTTACTGGTAAGAGCAAACACTATTCTCAGGGAATGTGTAACCTTCAGGCAGTCTAATTCCTTAGAAGCTGGAGGGAAAATAGAAAAGGACTAGTACTGTCTAATTTCACATTGTTTATTGTTTATAATGTAATCTTCATTTTCTCTGAAATGTGTGAAGGTCCAATTTCAGTAGAATTTCCAGCAAATATGTTGAGCTTGACCAGGAGCTGCAGTAAACTCTAGGGAGACTATTCCTGGTTTGCTTATGGAAGGATACCCCCTCTGGGTTAAGTGTTACATGAAATATCCTGATGTGGCCAGATACAAGGGGAGGTTGCTTGGTTGGTTGGTTGGTTTTTTAAGCCATGGAGCTGTTGCTCTGATACTGTAGTTAATGCAACTTGTAGCCCCATCCTCAGGTCCATCCCAGCAGCATGACCTGCAGCAGCGATTGTGAGAGGCTCTGCCGGGCAGAGGCGGGAGGAGAGGTCAGGACGGTGGATGGACTTGCCCCTACACCGAGGGAGGTGGCTTTCCCCAGCTGCCTTCACTCTGCTCCCGGTGACAGCTCTGCATGGCACTGCAGGAGGTGTGGTGCAAACACAGGAACTTGCCTTGTCGGCTGGGAAATGACAGAAGAGACCGGAGGAACATCAAGTGTCCACGTGAGAGCTGAGCCACGTGGATCCCATCCACGGAGGGACAAACCCCAGTGTGGATTTCACTACGTGAGAAGGCACGCACGGTGTGCGGAGGATCCGGAAGTGCTGGAAACAGCTTATTGCTCACTTTAAAAATTCAAGAAGACGGGGCGGTGCCTGTGGCTCATCGAGTAGGGCGCCGGCCCCATACACCAAAGGTGGCGGGTTCAAACCCGGCCTCGGCCGAACTGCAAAACAGAAAAATAGCCGGCGTTGTGGCGGGCACCTGTAGTCCCAGCTACTTGGAAGGCTGAGGCAAGAGAATCACCTAAGCCCAGGAGTTGGAGGTTGCTGTGAGCTGTGTGATGCCATGGCACTCTACTGGGGGTGATAAAGTGAGATTCTGTCTCTACAAAAAAAAAAAAAAAAGAATTCAAGAAGACAAAGAATTAGGAGAGACGATGGAAATATTGAACAACTGCAGAGCACAGGCGTGAGAATAAATGGTTGTAAACAGCACATCCAGGTGGGAGGGCAGCACCCAAATTCCAGCTGGCACGTGATGGTTTTAGAAAAGGTCCTATATAAATTACTAAATAAAAGTATTTCTGGCACAAAAGGATGAACTTCGGTGAGTGGAAAAGCCACATGTTCAGCGTACTGGCTTCTGGGTACTTAGTGATTCCAGTAATGAGGTCATTAACCCTTCAGGGCCCCTCACGGCAGGTGTGGCCTGACACCCAATACCTCCAGGTGTGGACAGGTGAGCTGAGTGCTGGGATTACAGGTCATAGGGTGGCCTCGTGACCCAGGCCCTCCTCTGTGTGGGGAGGAAGAGAGATGACAGGTGCGTTCCGGGAGGGGGGAGTGTGGCGGCAGGGCCACCGAGGGGCGGGGATGGGTCAGGAAAGGCCTCCGGAGGCTGCTCAGGTGAGTCCTGAGGACCAGGCAGAGAAAGTAGGCGAGGGAGCGCAGGCAGCGGGAACCATGTGCGGGTGACACGCGGGCAAGCAGTCCGCAGAATGTCCACACTCCTGGGAGACAAGACTGCAGATGGGCGAGGATAGGATTGCAAGGAATCTTCTGTGTCACACTTTGGGGTTCCGATTTCATCCTGGAGACAGGCGGAGCTGCTAACGGACAGGATACGGGGCAGGAAAGGGAACTGATAGGGATCACGCTTCTGCTTTCGGAAGCCCCTCTGCTGGGGAGGCCAGAGCTGGTCTAGTCTTACAAGGTAACAGAATAGGAGCCTGGGTGGGGGCTTTACCCACGGGGAGGAGTGGGGGCGGGGCTTGGATCAGGACAAGGGAGGAGGCCTGGGTGCGTGCACCCCACAAGATTCAAGAAAAGACAGCCCCGCGAGGGCGAGGTGGGAGAGGCCGCCAGAAGGACTTAGGTCTCTGACTCAGCACCTCCTTCTCAGGGGGGAGGCCGAGGGAGCCCAGGCCTGGGGAGCATGCACGCCCTGGTCCCTCTTTATTCTTATCCGATGGTGAAAGCAGCACTGCCTGGTTCAGACGGTTCTGAAAGTAGAGGGGGAAAGAGGCAGAAAGAGGGAAAGAGGCTGCCTGTTTACATTATCCAGGAGGGAAAAGGAAAGAATGGGAGCTCCCTGTTTTAACACGAATGAATCTCAATTAAAATCTTGAGCAGAAGGAGCAGTGTGCAAACAGAATAATACCATTTGTAAACATTTCACAACATGCAAAATGATACTCCAGATTGCTAAAGGAATTGTATTTAGGTACAAAAGTAGATGCTGGGCTGGATAAACATTAGTTTCAGGAAGGCGTTCACCTGAGCAGGGAATGTCACTGGGGAAGAGCGGGGGCAACTTTTGGTAACATCTATTTCTTATTTTGAGGGATGAGTATATACAGGCTATTCATTATACCTCCATACATCTGAAATATTTCATGATGTTTTTAAGTCATCAACAACTCATCAACTGAGACCATCATGCTGAAGTGTATCCTACAAACAACTCTCTCATCTTCTCCCATCCAGAGCTTTCAGGAACATTCCCCGGAGCCAATAGCATTGCTGGCCCCTCACACTCACGGTTCCTGGCTGGCTCACAGGTCCCTGCTTGGAGCGCACAAATGTGTTGATGGGATTTGACTCTCAGGAGTTTTGCAGGAAGCTGCTCCTGCTCCTTCCTCTCAGGAATCATAAAATAGATCTGAGAAACAGGGCATGTGAGTTACCACTATTGACTAAGAATCCAAAGTCCGTGATTCAACCCACTGGAGATGAACTTGAAGACTACCTTGGCCCTAAAGGGTTATTTGCTGTCTGCTGGGAACCTGGTTTTATGGCTTGCAATATGCTGCTGGTGTGTTGTGCTCAGCTGGAGTTCCACAGACTGGTTCATAAATTGAATTTCATTTTCAGAACCAGGATGAAATGAAGAAATAATTTCACATACTGTACATTTATTGAAATTATATCAAAATAAGCAATGATGGAAAATTTCTCTTGATAATATAATTTCAAGGATCATTTCGTGAGTTTGAAGCCAGAAAAGCCTTGGAGAATGTCTGTGTCTGATAACCCAGGCAGAAGTAGAAGTTGTCCAGGAGTACGAAAGGAGAAGGTGGCTCCCTTTGGCTCCCTTTGCCAAGTCCCACTCTAGTTCTGGCCTTGCTTCTTACGTTCTAGAATCTCCATATTGGCTACTATTGATATTTTACAGCCAGGCATAACACAGTTTACATATTGTTTCTTTATTTTGATAGACGACATGAGTGTCATGAGATGCAGCGTTCAGCCCATGAGTGTTTGGGTCCACTATCTGGCATAACTTAACTATATGTAAGGCATATAGTTAACCAGGCAATCGGCTGGTTTTTATAATATCAATTGTGATCTGCTGCAGACTGAGACAGACATTTTTCACCAATTTTGGTTAATATGAGGTTGACTCACTTTGCAAATTTACAGGCATTTACTAATACTGTATAATTTTTGACTCTGGCATTGAGAGAGTGGTATCTTTGCAGAATATAATCATTTGTCTCTATTTCTAACAATGGACAACTTTTTATTTGAATTGTACATTTTTTAAAAATTTCAGGATATTATGGGGTTACAAATGTTTCAATTACATGGATTACTTTTGTAGTGCTTGAGTCAAAGTTATCAGTGTGCCTGTACCCCAGGCAGTGTACATTGTGTCCAATAGAGGTGATGACACCCATCCTGTCCTCCGTCCCACTTGCTTGATTTCTGTTGAGTTTGACTTCCATCTGTGAACAAAGTGTTGATCAGTTAGTTCCAATGTACTAATAATGAGTATTTGTGGTGTTTATTCTTTCCAATCTTGTGATAATTCACCTAGAAGAATGGTTTCTAATTCCATCCAGTTTATGGCAAAAGGTAGTACTTCATTTCTTTGTGGATAAATAGTGCTCCCTGGTATACGTATGCCACATTTTGTTAACCCACTGATGAACAGATGGGCCTTGGGTTGATTATGTCTTTGGTCTTGTGAACTGGACTGCAATAAACATTGTCGTGCAGGTGTATCAAAAGAGACAATGACTTATTTTTCCTTTGAGTAAATACTCAGTAATGGGATTTCTGTAACTTTTAGTTCTTTGAGGTATCTCTATATTATTTTCCATAGAGATTGTACTAGTTTGCAGTCCCACCAGCAGTGTACGAGTGTTCCTTTCTCTCTGCATGCATGCCAGCTTCTATTGTTTGCAGACTTTTTGATAAAAGCTGTTCTCACTTGGGTTAGGTGATATCTCATTACGGTTTTGATTTGCATTTCTCTGATCATTAGTGACCATGAACATTTTTCATATGTTTATTGGAGAATGGACAACTTCTGAAGTGAATTACTGTTCAGGTATTGGGCCGGACGTCCATCTGCTGACTTCTATCCCACGTGCTCATGCCGATCCCACGAGCATTGACTGAAGTGTGAACCTGGAGGGTTTGATTTGCTTATTCTGAACAGTGTATGATGAGATGTGTAAACTAGCATATTGACCTCTTCCAATTCCTTTTCTGTTTGGAAGTTAGAATTTGCACACTGCTGTGTTTAATGTTTTATTTTGCATTCTCCACACCCTCTCTCTCCAAAGCCCAGTCCATTTATCCTGTAAACATTCAAGGTTAACCCAAAGTCAAGTTGTGAATTAGTAAGAAGTGAAATGCTGATGAGTCAGATGGGACCTACTACATCTCCACCCCAGCCCTCCTTAATTAGTTTGCAGATTCTAAGGTAGAGCCCTGCTGCCAGTGTACAGATGGCTCATCTCTGGAGAAGCTGCTCCTTTGTGTGGACTGCAATCAGATTGTCTTCTCTGAATACAAGAAACATGATTTTCTCACGTTGTAAAAGACTCTGAGGAAGATGAGCGCCCATGAGGTTAAAGCGAACAGCAAGTGCTTCTGGTGTTCCACGTCATTCAAGGCATCTGATAATTGGCTCTCCTGCCCCATCTTGGGGGCTGGAGTGATTGTACTGTACATTTTGCTGAGGATCTGGCCAGGTAAAACCAGCAGGAGTGGTCATTTGACATAAAAGCATCTTTGACTTTAATACACATTTTCTGAGACAAAAGAGAACACACAAGCTATTTTTAGCTTGAAAATAATTGTATTGCCTCTGAAGTGTTTCTAGAGAAAATTGGGAGCAGGGGGTATGTTTGAAGAAAAATCTATCATCATGATGGCAAAATTAAGAAAAATGGCAGATAACAAACTTTTTGAATGATTACTAAGAATCTTCTACTGTGATTAGGGGATTTTTTATTATGCTTAATGGGGTATTACATACATGCAATAGAATACACATAAGCTGTGAGTAGCCTGATGCATTTTTGCACATGTGAACATCCCCATAACCACCATCCAGATTAAGACAGAATATGCCCAGAGATTTGGAAGGCTCCTGCCTTTCTACTGCCTCCAGCTACCTCACCAGGGTGACCTGTAGTGTCACTTCTATAGCAGTAGATTACTTCTGACACTTGAACTTGATGGAAATGGAATTACTAATTACTTAAGATACACTCTGGTGTCTGCCTTTTTCTGCTTGACTCACCCATGTCCTGGCATATTTTGATGGCCTGGTATTATTTTTCATGGCCGTGTAGTATTTCACCATTTGTCTATTCTACTATTGGTAGACATATGGGTTGTTTCCACTGCTTGACTGTTAGGGACAAAGCTGTGGCAAATATTCTGATATGTGTCTTCTGTAAACATGTTAATCCATCTCTGTTGGGCATGTATCATAAATATCCAGAAGAAGAATGGCTGTTGTGTAGTGTGAGGCATAGGGGTTTCAGCTTCATAGTAAGATCTGACACTTTTCCAACTTCACATTAGCCATGTGTGGGAATTATGGTGGCCCTGCATTCTCTCTAAAACCTAGTGTGGTCAAACATTTTAATTTCAGCGCTTCTGTTACATGTTCTTATTTCAGGTACAGCAGCATCTCTTAATGACAGGAACACATTCTGAGAAAATGTGTCCATAGATGATTTCGGCCTTCTGTAAACATCATAGCATGTACTTACACAAATCTTGGTGGGACAGGCACTACACACCAAGGCTATGCGGTACAGCTGATCACTCAGAGGCTGCAAACCACACAGTGTGACTGTACTGGAAGCTGTAGGCAGTTGTGAGACAATGGTAATAATTTGTGTATGTAAATTTAGAAAAGCCAATGCATTGTGCTATGATGTTACAACATCTGCAGTATCCCAAGGCAATAGGACTTTTTCAGCTCCACTGCAGTTTCATGGGACCAGCGTCCCTGACTGAAATGTCATTACGTAGCACATGACTGTGTTCTGGTCACTCACATGCTGCACCTCTGCTTTTGTGCTTCTGGGACCCCATGTAGCCTCTTTGATGAAGCACCTTTTCAAATCCTTTCCCCAGTTTTCAAAGTTGTGTTTTTTTCTCTTTTTCTTATTAATTTATAAAAGTTCTTAATGGATGTAAATAGATGTATATTATAGATACCTTTTCCCTATCTATGGCTTGATTTTTACCTTTTGATGATTATAAATTCTTGATTTTTCTGAAGACTTGTTTGTACCCTGTTAAAGAAATCTTTGCCTGCTTCAAACTCATGAAGATATTCTCCTATGTTTTTTCCTAGAAGCATTACAGTTTGAACTTTCTTATTTAGGTCTGTGATTTGTCCAGAGCTGACTTACACTTATGGTGGGAGGCAGGGACTGAGGTTCATTTTTTTTTTTTCTCCCAAAACGATGCCCAGTTAACCCAGAAACATTCATTGAAATTATTTTCTTCTCCCTGCTACCTTTCAGAAGGGTGCTGGGTGTCTCACATGTTTTCTGTTATTTCTCACAATAACCCTACAATATAAATACTTACAGTTTTATCCTTACCATACACATGAGGAAACTGAGGCTCAGAGAGATGGTCACAGAGCAGGAGCCTACACCTTTGTCCTCTGCCTCTGCTAATACATACTGCTGCTGCATTTGTCCCCATCCCTGCTGGGTAAATGGGGTGGTAAAGTGAGGAGGAAACGCCCATTGGGCCACACAACTGGCTACAGAAACAGGGGGATGGAATTACATCTCAGATGAATGTCTTCTCAAGCCAGCACATCTCTTCAGGACTCAGTCTGACTATGGAAGAGAGAACATCTGGATGGGGAACCACCTGTCCAGTCTTCTTCTCTGCCAGGAGGACTTCTTTGGAAGGAGAATATGCATTTTCATTGCACCTGTGTTTGCTTAGGTATCATGGAGGGAGGTTTTAGAACCATATAAAAGCTTTAGTCCTGGGACTGGATCTAACAAAAACAAAGGTAGACCACAGTTAGTGAAGCAATCAGTATCCCACAGCACTTGAGGATAATAAAGGCAGGCACTTCTCTCATTCAATATTTACTGAGGGTAGGGTACATTCCAGGCACTAGCAACATGGCAGCAAACCAGAGAGTGACCCCTGCTCTGAGAAACTAATATTCATAGAAGAATCTTGTTATAAAGCTCTTTTAAGTTGCTGAACCCAATGGTCTTTCACTTAAAGATTCATTGAACATTAGCAACAACTTCTTACTCCAGGTTTATCTTGGCAACCTAGTTCTTCTGGGTAATAGCCCTAGTCAATCTCCCAGTTTCTCAACTATTTTCTAGTAATTTCTGCTTTATCTCCAAATATTGAAAAATAGAAGAAGCAGCTTGGAATACCTTGGAAAGGCAGTGGGCCCTAATTTCTTCCAGCAAGTTAATTCAGTCCAAGGCCTTGTTATTGGTGATTATATCTTCAGCAAGACTCCTGGCTGCTGTATTGGTGCCCTGCAGACCTTTCAAAAATTATGTTCAACAAGAGTGTAAGGTCCTCCTCATCAATAAGGGAATTGGCTTTGGATTTACTCTTGAAAACCACTAGTGTCTCTTCCATAGTGCCTTTTTCCTATGAGGCATAATACAAAATGACCTCAGTTGCAGGCCGTGCTCTAATACATGAACTTTAAGTAATTGTGCCTGGTGTAGGAATCTCGTGCTGTTCATATCTGCTGAGATGCTGTGGGTTACATTTAACAAAGTTGTTTTAGCTTTGTTTATTAGTCTTCAGTTTTTCTGCCTCATATTTATTTTTTTGGCCCATGCCCCCCCCATATAATACTTTATTCCACAAATTCAATCCAACATGCATTTATGAGACCTCTACCATATGAAAGACTATGATATGTTCTGGGGAAACGTAATTGAATAGGACCCAGAATGCTGCTCACAAAATTTCCAATCTAATAGAGGAGGAACCCACATACCATCAGGCAAAGTGGACTGAGTTGACTTTGGTCACTGGTGTTGGTCACAGTAGACATAGTTACTAGCACTTATTTGCTAAGCACCCTATGTGCATGTTGCAAATGTTCTCTGTAACTTCAGGATGATGCTTTAGAGTATATTTAATTATATCTCCTTTAGAGAATTGTGGCTTAGGGGGGATCAGTGACATACTGAATGTTTTACAGCTGGCATATGAAGAGCAAGGACTTAAATTCAGGACCGTCCATCTTCAAGGCTGGAGCTGCCTTGATATATTTTTGTACTTAGACCATTTATATTTAGTGTAATTATTGAGATGTTAGAAATTAAGTTAACCACTTTGTTTTTTCTCTTCCTGCCCTCTTCCCTCCCCATCCTTTTACTCCCCAAGAGGGAGAAAATAGAGGGCAGAGTCAGCTTAATCTCTAGTTTGGAGAAATGCAGTGGCCTTGTAATGCATTATAAGGCCACTGCATTTTAATTAAACTTCCAAACGTTTTTGAGACAATTATAGGTTAGCATATGGTTTTAAGAAACAATACAGAAAAATCCCATGCACCTTTTACCGTATTTCCCCCAATGGTAACATCTTACAAAACTATAGTGCAATCTCATGATCAAGCATTGCCATTGATGGCATCAAGATAGAACATTTCCCTTACTGCAAAGATCCTTCCCATTGACCGTTTAATGTCATGCTCATTTCTCTCTTGGTTCTGCCTCTCCCCAACCCCTGGAAAACACTTATCCATTCTCCTTTTCTGTAATTTCGTCATGTCAATAATGACACATAGATGATAGAATCAGACAGCATGCATCCTTTTGTGATGGGCTTTTTGCCCTCAGCATCATTCTTTGGAGATTCATTCAAGTTGTCACATGTATAGATAGTTAATTCCTTTTTATTACTAAGTAGTGTCCCATGATACAGATGCTCCAGGGTATGTTTAACTACTCACCCATCAGATGATGTCTAGATTGTTTCCAGTGTTTTGCTTTTATGAAGGAAGCTGCTATAAATATTTAGGGTGCAGATTTTTGTGTGAACACAAGTCTTTACTTCTCTGGGGAAGGTCCAGGGGTACAATGGCTGAATCTTATGGTAATTGCATATTCAGTTTTTCAAGAAATTGCCAAACTATTTTCCAGAGTGGCAGTACTACTTTTAATTCTCATGAGAGATGTATGAGTGATCCTGTTTTTCTACATCCTTGACAGAATTTGGTGTTGTCATTATTTTTTCTTTCTTCTTCTTCTTCTTTTTTTTTTTTTTTGACATAGAGTCTCACTTTGTTGTAGAGTACCTTGGTGTCATAGCTCACATCAACTTCAAACTCTTGAGCACAAGCAATCCTCTTGTCTCAACCTCCAGATTAGCTGGGATTATAGGTTCCACTCACAATGCCCAGCTATTTAGAGATGGGATCTCACTCTTGCTCAGGCTGGTCTTGAACCCATGAGCTCGGGCAATCCACCTGCCTTAGCCACCTAGAGTGCTGGGATTACAGGCATGAGCCACCGTCTGGTGGCTGGTTGTCACTGTTTTTTTTTTTTTTTGTCTTAGCCATGTTGAAAGGTATATAATATCTCATTGCCTCATGGTTTCAATTTGTATTTCCCTAATGGCTAATGAGGTTGAACATCTTTTCGTATGCTTAGTTGACATCTTGTATCCCCTTCAGTGAAATTTATCTTTATATTCTTTATTTTCTTTTTTTTAAATTTCAAATTAACATGAGGTACTAATTTTTAGGTTACGTTGTTTTCAATTCCGAGGTAAAGTTCAAGTTGCAGTTGAGCCCTTCACCCAGGGTGGGTGCTGAACACCCTCACGTTGTACACATCCAGTCACCTGGTGTGTGAAATCCCGCCAGTTGCCCTCCGTCCTAGGATTGTTTTTCTTATTGTTGAGCTTTGAGAGTTCTTGTTTGTTTTAGATACTAGACTTTTGTCAGACACGTGGCTTGTAAGTATTTTCTCTCACTCTGTTGCTGATCTTTTCATCTTCTGAATAAGGTCTTTTACAGAGCAAAAAATTTTGACTTTGAGTTCAATTTATCAGTTTTTCCTTTTATGAATCATTCTTTTGGTGTTAATTCTAAGAATTCTTGGCTTAGCTGTAGGTCCTAAAGGTTTCTTTCAATTTTTTTCCTAAAATATTTGTAGTTTTATACTTTACATTTAAGAGCATAATACATTTTGAGTTTTTTAATATAAGGTGTAAGACATAGATGAGGGAACTTTTTTTTTTTTTTTTTTTTTTTGCCTATGGATGTCCAGTTGCTTCCATTTATTGAAAAAGCTATCTTTCTCCCATAGAATCACTTTTGTTCTTTGTTAAAAATCAGCTGGTCCTATTTGAGCAGATCTATTTCTGGATTTTTCTATTCTGTTCTATTGATATATGTGTCTGTCCTTCAGCCAGTATCATGTGGTCTATTATTCAAGCTATAAAATGAATTTCGAAATCAGCAGACCTCTCCTACTTTATTCTTTTTATATAAAACTTTTTTTTAAGCTAGTCTAACTCTCTTACATGTCCATATAACTTTTTGAAGCATTTTACCTGTTATCTGCAAAAAAACTAACTGAGATTTTGATGAAATTTGTGTTAAACCTGTATATCAATTTGGGTGGGAGAACTGATAGCTTTTCTATGTTGAATCTTTCAATCCATGAATACAAAATGTCTTTCCATGTTTTTAGATCTTTATTTCTTTCATCAGTGTTGTATAGTTTTCAACACACATGTCCTATATATGTTTTGTTAGATTTATACCTAAGTATTTCATTCTTTTGGGAAACTTTAAATGATATTATAATTGAACTTTTGTTGTTCACTGTTAACATATGGAAATATAACTTTTTGTATGTGTTTATTTTACATTTTGCAACCTTATTGAACTCATTTATTATTTCTGAGAATTTCTTTGTAGAGTCCTTGGGCTATTCCATGTAGATAATCATGTCATTTGCAAACAGGACAGTTTTATTTCTTTATTTTTATTCTGTATACTTTTTATTTCCTTTTCTTGCCTTATTTCCGTAGAACGTAACTAGCTACTTAATAGAGTGAGTTACATTAATTTTTCAATATCGAACTAGTCTTTATTTCTGTAATAAGCCCTACTTGGTCATAGTGTTAATTCTCTTTACATGTTAATGAATTCTATGTACTAATACCTTGTTAAAGAAATTTATATCATATTCATGTATGTTATTGCTTTGTAGTTTCCTTTTTCTGTACTATCTTTGTCTGATTTTGGTGTCAGGATAATACTAGCTTCTGAAAGTAAACTGGGAAGGGCTTAATTAATGTTAATTTTTTTAGTGTTCAGTAGAATTCTTCAGTGTAATTTTTTTACACCTGGGCGATTTTTTAGATGGAAAGGTATGACTTCAATTTCTTAGACAGCTATGGGACTAGTCAAGTTTTCATATTGTGTGAGTTGTGGTAGTTTGAATTATCAAGGAGTTGATCTGTTTCATCACAGTTGTCAAATTTATGTGGGTAAAGGTTTTTATTACCATTTGTCTCTTGCTATGTCTATAGTTACAACCCCTAGTTTATTCCTAATATTGGTAGTCTCTTTCTTCTCTATTTTTTCTTGTTAGATGTTTATCCACTTGATTGATCTTTTCAAAATACCAGCTCTTTGTTCCATTAGGTTTCTCTGCTGTTTTTCTGTTTTTGATTTTTTTTTGACTTCTGCTTAAATTTTATCATTCCTTTCCTTCTGCTAGCTTCAAAATTAATTTGTTCTTGTTCTAGTTTCTTGAGGTGGGAGTTTAGATTATTGATTTCAACCTTTCCCCATTTCTATTGTGTGCCTTTAATGTTGTAAGTTTCCTTCTCAGTCCTGCTTCAGCTGTGTCCCATAAATTACGATCTGTTGTATTTTCATTTTCATTTAGTTCACTTTATTTTGATTTCTCTCGAGAGTGCCTTTTTGGTTCATTGATTATTTAGAAGTATGTTGCTTAGTTTCAAAGTGTTTGGAGATTTTCCTGTTATTGATTTCTAGTTTGATTTCATTGTTTTTCATTTCAGAAAATACACAAGGTATGACTTTAGTTTTTAAAAATTTATTGATGTTTATTTTATGAGCCAGAGCGTGGTTTATTACAGTAAGCATTTCATGGACACTTGGAAATAATGTGCGTCCTGTTTTGTTGTGGGGTGCAGTGTTTTATACATGTTGATCAGTTCCTACTGATGGTGTCATTGAGTTCTTCTGTATACATGCTGATTTTCTGTCTAGTTTTTCTATCAAGTATTGAAAAAGAAATGATAAAGTCTCTAGATGTAATTTCAGATTTGTTTATCAATTTTTTCACTTTTATCAGCTTTTGCTTCACGTGTTTTAGAACCCTGTTGTTTGGAACATACATATTTATGATTTCTAAGTCTTTTTGGTAAAATGACTCTTTTATAATTACAAAATATCCCCTTTTTCCTCATAATTTTCTTTTCACTGGAGTCTACTTTATCTGATATGTAATATTAATACATATTTATCATATAATACATATTTATCTATTTTCATCCTTCTACTTTCACACTGCCTATATTGTCATATATATTTTTTAATTTTTTTTATTTTTACATATACATGTGTTAATTAGGTTTCCACTTTTTGCCTTCACAGAATTTAAAAGGCTTAAAATTCAATAGCAATAACAATGTTTAAGATAAGGACTAGAAACAAAAACCACGTAAAGAATGAACGAAGATAAATACATTCAGAAAAGAAAGCAGACAATTACTGCATTGAAATATCAAGCAATATTAGCAATAATAATGCCAAGAAAGCAACATACACATTGTCAAATAAGACATTATAGAGCACTTTGACTCTGAGGCTCAGCATGAAGTCATCAGTTAATTTCTTATTTTTTTTTCCCGAAGTCTCAAAAAATAGACAACTAATACCATAAAAATAAAAGTAAAGGAGAGTTTCAAAAAACAGATCATGCCAAATCCTATAGACAATAGAAAAAGAAGAAATATTTCAAAATCATTCTGCTTGATCTAGATACACCTGATATTAAAATTGGAGAAAATAATATATTGTTATAAAGGGAAATTACAAACATATTTCACTTATAAGTGAGGATGCAATATCCCAAACAACATATCAACAAGTTGAATTAAAAATTAATGTTTAAGTAATGTACTTCGGTCAAAACTGAATCCAATCCATGTGAGAATTAGTCACTATTTTCTTTCCTTCACCCCCTCCTCTCACCCTCTGAATTATGACTTCAAAATAGTCATTTGAAGTGAGTTTTGTTTCATTTATTATGTATGTTTGTATTGAACATACAAACATGTATTGAAACAGAGTCTCATTCTGCCACCCTGGGTAGAGTGCCATGGCATCATCATGGCTCACAGCAGCCTCACACTCTTAGACTCAAGTGATCCTCTTGCCTCAGCCTCCTAAGTAGCTGGGATTACAGGTGTGTGCTATCACTACCAGCTAGTTTTCCTATTTTTAGTAGAGACAAATACTCAGGCTGGTCTCAAACTCCTGAGCTCAAGTGATTCACCCACCTCAGCCTCCTGGAGTGCTAAGATCATAGGAGTGAGCCACTGTGCCCGGCCTTGAAGTGAATTTCTTTTAGACAGAAAATGAGTTAGTCAAGTTTCATATAATCTACTCTGCCAAAGTCTGTCTTTTAATTTGTGTATTTAGACCATTTACATTTTTAAAATAATTTTGAATCTGTACCATTTATTTAACTTCTTAAAGCTGCATAAAAGCCATGCATAGTTTATTTATTCATAATACCATTCATTAAATGACTGACTGAATCACACAAAAATTTCACAAAACTATAACTAATATGGAAAGACGTGAAACACATTATTTAAGGGCTTTAAAACATTTTAAGTGTGACGTTTTTCTAAGATTATTTGGTTGTAAGTATTTTGTAAACACTAGCTTGAAATAAGAGTGACAAAAATATGCAAGTGAGCAGAATTTCAAAAATGAACAGCTAAAATATCATGTAGTTGAAATACTACCATGTAACAATGGGAATTTATAAAACAGGAAAAAAATCTATTCTCTACAAGTCTTCTATGAATAACATAGGGCTTTCAGTAATTTTCTATAAAAGCATTCAGAAATTTTCTCAAATTATGTTCATCATTAAAATTATGTTTTAAGTAGTGATTAGAACTATGATTTTCAAATAATTATTTATTGTACTATTGGGGAAGTCTCAGTTTTTCCCCTCTGGATAGAGCAGATGAAAGAAAATCAATCATTAAGTTTGGATTTAAGTAAAAGATCCTGGTACAAATGTATCATTAATACCGAGTAAAAGTTGCAATCATGGCAAGTCCATGTCCTTTTAACTGTATTCTCAAAATAGAAGTATAAACTTTATTAACTTAAGATCTTTGGGGCGGCACCTGTGGCTCATTGAGTAGGGCGCTGGCCCCATATACCAAAGGTGGCGGGTTCAAACCCAACCTCAGCTGAACTGCAACAACAAAAAAATAGCCAGGCCTTGTGGTGGGCGCCTGTAGTCTCAGCTACTCGGTAGGCTGAGGCAAGAGAATCTCCTAAGCCCAGGAGTTGGAAGTTGCTGTGAGCTGTGTGATGCCACGGCACTCTACTGACGTTGATAAAGTGGGACTCTGTCTCTAAAAAAAAAAAAAAAAAAAAATCTTTGTTAACTTAGGATCTCCTAATAGGATATACCTCTTCTTTAGAAGGATGGAAAATATCATTGGATATTTGGTTTCTCTTGATGTATCTCTTTCTGTTTTTACTGGTATGGCCGGTGCACATTTAGAGATTCAGACTGCCCCAACAGATAAGTCTAGTCCCTTTCACAGCTATAGGCTGGTACCTATCCTGGCATATCTGCTCAGAGTGGCCACAGTATGTTGTTGTCACAGTCACTTGTATCATTAATACTGTTACGTATTTTGATGGATGTACTATTATGTACTGTTACGTACTTTGATAGATGTCAACATACAGAAATCAAGCAGGTAATTCGTATCCTCTGCTATGATAGTAGGTACTGTGTAATCACTTTGTCTCATAACCTGTAGACCAATACTGGTGATGTTTAAGCGTATCTTTCCCAGTAACTGTTTTTTGGAAAACTGAACCTAAGCAGTGATATTTTCAACTTTGACAGAATAATGATAACTGTTCTTAGTACTTAGTGTGTTTATAATATTTAAATATACCCTATGCTTTTGAACTTTGTAACTGACACATGCTCATTTTAAGCCAATGTTTTTCACATCAGTAGAGAAAGGGAAAAGGAAAAACACAGCCAATCCCAAAGGAGTAGATCGATGAGCAGAACCGTCACATACAACTTGACTCTTCCTGGCCCTAATCTCTGACCACTATAAGGAATCAATGCCATCATCAGTTAGTTTTCTGGTCTCCTGGGAATTCTTCCTATTCCCTGACTAGTGGGCAAGTGACATTCTCTTTTCCCATAAATTCCACACATGGAAACTCAGAGACATCTGTGCTTCTTTCATCTTCCTTCAGGACTTTACTATTAACCAATCTATTCCTCATGTTGTTGGGGGATATGACTCCATCATAAACATATTCTTCACTTGAATGCAAAGGCAAAAGAGAAAGAGACTGTCCCATCTCAGCAAATAGGGCACGTCAGAGTCCTGGCTCCTTCAGGCAGACAGGCTCTAGGGACAGGGTCACAGACAGGGTCAAGAGTGCTCAGTCCCTGGTGAAGGTGGTTAGGGGCAGGACAATGACAGCATCAGGTGAGACCAGTGTTCCTGCAGCCTCCTCAGACCATTTACTTTTAATGAAATTATTGATAGGTTAAGGCTTAAGTCAAATGTTTCATTTATTATTTTCTCCTGGTTTCTCTGTTTTTCATTTCTCTGTTCTCTTTTTTTCTGACTTACTGTGGGTTACTCAACATTTCCCGTAATTCCATTATGATTTAACTACGGAGGTTTTGAGTGTGGCTTTGTGTAGCTTTTTTAGTAGTTACCCTAGGCATGGCATTATATATATCTTATAATAATCTGATATATTCTACAATACACTACTGATGTCATTGTTTTACCAGTTCAAATACAGTATAGAAACTTTAACTCCTTTTTAACTTAATCTGTTTATAATTGTTTTAAATACTTTCTCTGAATACATTTAAAACCACATCAGAACATACTGTTAATACTTTTTGCTTCAACCATCAAACAGAATTTACAAAACTCAAGAGGAAAAATCAATTTCTTGTATTTACCTCTACTTTCTTTACTGTATTCTTTCCTCCTTCCTGATGTTCCAAAAATGTTTCTTTTATCTTTTCCTTTTGATTTAAGGAATTACCTTTAGCCAGTCTCTCAGGTAAGTCTACTGGCTCTTCCTTTTTTTTATATGAGAATGTCTTGAATTCCATTTCCTTTTCCTTTTTTTTTTTTTTTTTTGTAGAAACAGAGTCTCACTTTATCACCCTTGGTAGAGTGCCGTGGCTTCACACAGCTCACAGCAACCTCTAACTCCTGGGCTTAGGCGATTCTCTTGCCTCAGTTTACCAAATAGCTGGGACTACAGGCGCTGGCCGCAATACCTGGCTATTTTTCTGTTTTGCAGTTCAGCTGAGGCCAGGTTTGAACCCACCACCTTTGGTATATGGGGCTGGCACCCTGCTTGATGAGCCACAGGTGCCGCCGTCCATTTCATTTTCAAATGATATTTTTACTGGGTATATGATTCTGGGTTGACAGTTCTTTTAGCATTTGAAAAACGTTTTACATTTCCTTCTGGCCTCCCTGGTTTCTGATGAGAAATCCATTGGCATTAAGCATTTATTTCTCATATAAGTAAGATACCTTTTTTTTTTCACCTGCTGTTTCCAAGCCTTTTTCTTTGCCTTTGGCTTTCAGGAGTTTAATTATGGTTTGCCTTGGTGTGGAGTTATTTTATTTGTTTTTTTGTTTATTTATTTTTAGTGTTTTTAAAATAAACCATAATCATATACATTAATGCATTTATGGGGTACAATGTGCTGATTTTATACACAATTTGGAATGCTTGCATCAAACTGATTAACATAGCCTTCACCTCACTTACTTAATTATTGTGTTAAGACACTTATACTCTACATTTAATAGATTTGACATGTATCCTTGCAATATATACCATAGGTGTGGTCCAACCAATTGCCCTCCCTCCTTTCCTCCCCTTCCTCTCTTCTTCACTTCTTCATCTTGGGCTATAGTTGTATTTTATCTTTCATATGAAAGTGTGAGTGATTACATACTGGTTTCATAATAGTACTGAGTACATTGGATACTTTTTCTTCCATTCTTGAGATACTTTACTAAGAAGAATATGTTTCAGCTCCATCCATATAAACATAAAAGAGGTAAAGTCTCTATTTTTTTAAGGCTGCATAATATTCTGTGGTATACATACACCACAATTTATTAATCTATTCATGGGTCAATGGCACTTGGGCTTATTCAATGACTTGGCAATTATGAATTGGGCTACAATAAACATTCTGGTGCAAATATCTTTGTTTTAAAGTGATTTTTGGTCTTCTGGATATATACCTAGTAGAGGAATTGCAGGATTGAATGGCAGGTCTACCTTTAGATCCCTGAGTGTTCTCCAAACTTCTTTCGAAAAGGAATTTATTAGCTTGCATTCTCACCAGCAGTGCAGAAGTGTTCCCTTTTCTTCACATCCATGCCAACATCTGTAGTTTTGGGATTTTGTGATGTGGGCTACTCTTACTGGAGTTAAATAATATCTCAAAGTGGTTTTGATTTGCATTTCTCTGATGATTAAGGTGATGAACATTTTTTCATGTGTCTGTAGGCCATGCACCTGTCTTCTTCAGAGAAGTTTCTGTTCAAGTCTCTTGCCCATGATGAAATGGGATCACTTGTTCTTTTCTTCTAATAAGTTTGAGTTCTCTGTGGATTCTGGTTATCAGACCTTTGTCAGAAACATAACCTGCAAATATTTTCCCCCATTCTGAGGGCTGTCTGCTTGCTTTACTTACTGTGTTCTTGGCTGTGCAGAAGCTTTTTTTTTTAGTTTGATCAGATCCCAGTAATGTATTTTTGGTGTTGCTTCAATTGCCTGGGAAGTCCTCCTCATAAAGTATTCTTGCATGTCAATTTCTTCAAGTGTTTCCCCTGCACTCTTTCCAAGAAGCTTTATAGTTTCATGTCTTAAGTTAAGTCTTTTACCCAGAAAGAGTCAATTTTTTTTAATGGTGAAAGATGGGGGTCCAGTTTGAGTCTTCTACAAGTCACCAGCCAATTCAGCCAGTAGCATTTGTTAAATAGGGAATCTTTCCCCCAATTTATGTTTTTTTTTTTGAGACAGAGCCTCAAGCTATCACCCTGGATAGAGTGCTATCGCATCACAGCTCACAGCAACCTCCAATTCCTGGGCTCAAGCAAGTCTCATGCCTCCGCCTCCCAAGTAGCTGGGACTTACAGGTGCCTACCACAACGCCCAGCCCTTTTTTGGTTGCAGCTGTCATTGTTGTTTGGCGGGTCTGGGCTGGATTCGAACCCGCCAGCTCAGGTGTACGTGGCTGGTGCCTTAGCCCGTTGAACCACAGGCGCCAAGCCCCAATTTATGTTTTTGATAGGCTTATCAAAGATCAAATGATGGTAAATGTCTAGGTTCATCTCTTGGTTCTCTTTTCTGTTCCATACATCTACCTCTCTATTTTTGTGCCAATACCATGCTGTTTTGGTCACTATAGATTTATAGTATAGTCTGAAGTCTGGTAGTGTGATTCCTCCTGATTTGTTTTTATTTCTGAGTAATGTCTTGGCTATTCAAGGCTATTTCTGATTCCATATAAAATTAAGTACTATTTTTTCCAGATCTTTAAAGTATAACTGAGGTGCTTTAAGAGGGATTGCATTAAATGTATATATTGCTTTGGGTAGAATGGACATTTTAATAATGTTGATCCTTCCCAGCCATGAGCATGGTATATTTTTCCATTTGTTAACATCTTCAGCTATTTCTTTTCTCAGAGTTTTATAGTTCTCTTCATAAAGATCTTTTATGTCCTTTGTTAGGTAAATTCCCAGATATTTTATCTTTGGCACTAATGTAGAAGGAATAAAGTCTTTGACTGTTTTTTCAGCTAGACTATTGTGATATATAAGAGCTATTGATTTGTGAGTATTGATTTTATATCCTGAGATGCTGCTATATTCCTTGATCCCTTCTAGGAGTTTTGTAGTTGAGTCCCTGGGGTTTTCCAGGTATAAAATCATATCATCTGCAAAGAGTGAGAGTTTGATATCCTTTGGCCCTGTTTGGATACCCTTGATCACTTTCTCTTAGCTGATTGCTATGGCTAAGACTTCCATTACAATGTTAAATAGCAGAGGAGACAATGGGCATCCTCACCTGGTTCCTGATCTAACTGAAAATGCTTTCAATTTTATACCATTCAATACAATATTGGCTGTGGGTTTGTTGTAGATGGCCTCTATCAGTTTAAGAAATGTCCCTTCTATACCTATTTTCTTAATTGTTCTGATCATGAAAGGATGCTGGATATTATCAAAGCTTTTTCTGCATCAATTGAGAGAACTATATAGTGTTTGTTTTTTATTTTGTTCATGTGATGTATTATATTTATAGATTTACATATGTTAAACCAATCCTATAACCCTGAAATAAAACCAACTTACTCATGGTGTATAATTTGTATGATGTGTTGCTGGATTCTGTTTGCTAAGATCTATTGAACATTTTTGTATCTATATTCATTAAAGATATTGGTTAATAATTTTCTTTCCTTGTTGAGTCTTTTCCTGGTTTGAGGATCAGGGTGATATTTGCTTTGTAGAATGAGTTGGAAAGTAGCCCTTCTTTTTCTATTTTTTGGGAAAGGTTATGTAATATAGGTATTAGTTCCTCTTTAAAGTTTTGGTAGAATTCTGATGTGAAGCCATCTGGTCCCAGACTTTCCTTTTTTAGGAGATTTTGTATAGTCAATGCTATTTCAGTACTTGATATAGATCTATTCAACATTTACAATTCTTTATGGTTGAGTCTAGGAATGTAGCATACTTTCAGGAATTGGTCTATTTCCTCCAGATTTTCAAATTTCTGACAATAGAGTTTTTTATAGTATTTATTAAAGATTTTTAAATTTCTGAGGTGTCTGTTCTTATTTCACTTTTATTATGTCTGATTGATGATATTAGGGATTTTACTTTCTTGTTTCTGGCTGTGTTAGCCAAAGTTTATTAGTTTTGTTAATATTTTCAAAAAACCAACATTTGTTTCATTGATCTTCTGAATGATTCTTTTGTTTTCAATTTCATTTAATTCTGCCCTAATTTTGGTTATTTCTTTTCTTCTGCTGGGTTTGGGGTAGGAAGGTTCTTCCTTTTGCAGTTGCTTAAGATGGCCCATTAAGTTGTTGACTTCCTCTCTTTCTGTTCTCTTGAGGAAGGTTTGCAATGCTATAAATTTCCCTCTTAGGACTGCCTTTGCAGTATTCCACAGGTGCTGATAATTTGTGTCTTTATTGTCATTTTGTTCCAAAAACTTGGTAATTTCCTTCCTCATTTATGACCCAGCTATCATCAGCATAAGGTTATTTAGTTTCTAAGTCTTTGTTTGAGTATGAAGATTCCTGTTGTTGTTGAGTTCAAACTTTATTCTGTGGTGGTCTGAGACAATACAAGGAATGATTTCTATTCTTTTAAATTTGCTGAGGTTAGACTTGTGACCAAAGATGTAATCAATTTTGGAGGATGGTCCATGGGCTGATGAGAAAATGTATATTCAATTTTATTAGGATGAAATGTTCTGTAGATGTCTATTATATTCAATTGTTGTATGGTGAAGTTTGAGTCCAGAATTTCTTTACTTAGTTTCTTCTTGGAGGATCTATCCAACACTGCCAAAGCGGTGTTAAAATCCCCAACTATTATGGTACAGGTAGATATCAAATGGTTTCTGTCTATTAGGGTCTCATTTATAAATTGAGGCACATTATGGTTGGGTGTATAAATGTTAATAATGGAAATATCTTCATGTTGAGTGTTTTCCTTGACAAATATGAAGTAACCATCCTTATCTTTACTTACTTTTGTTGGTTAAAGCCTATTGTATATGCGAATAAAATTGCAATCCCTGTTTTTTTCTGATTTTCATTTGCCTGAATTATAGATATCCATACCTTTACCCTGAGCCTATTTTATCCTTTAAGGTAAGATGAAATCCTTTTATGCAGCAGATATCTGGTCTAAGTTTATGTATCCAGTCAGCCAACCTGTGCCTCTTTAGAGAACAATTTAAACCATTCACATAATTGAGAGAACTAAGCCTGGTTGTGTTTGGGGTGTCATGTTTTTTCAGATATCCAGTAGATATTTTTAATTCTTTCACCACCATGGATGTTGGATTTTGTTCAAAAATTTCTGAGTGAGTTTACTGTGGTGGTAGAGTGTTGTGCTGGTTGATGTGGAGGATGGATCTGAGAATATCCTAGAGATCTGGTTTAGTTATGGCAAATTTCTTCAACATGTGTATGTCATTAAAGTATTTGATTTCTCCATCACAAGTGAAACTCCGTTTAGCTGGATACAGGATCCTGTGCTAAATGTTGTTTTGTTTTAGGAGATTGAAGGTCAGTGACCGTCCTCTTCTGGCTTGAAGAGTTTGAGCAGAGAGATCTGCAGTCAGTCCAATATTCTTCCCCTTGTAGGTCATGATTTTCTTATGTCTGGCTGCTTGCAGAATTTTCTCCATATTAACTTTGGTAAAGTTGATTACAACGTATCTAGGAAATGCTTTATTTGGATTGAGTCATGCTGGGGTTCTGAATTTCAATATCTCTTGCCATACTTGGGAAGTTCTGAATTTCAGTATCTCTTGCCATGCTTGGGAAATTCTCCTCAATTATGTCTTGGAGTAGAGTGTCTGTGCCTTTAAGAACATCGTCTTCTCCTTTAGAAATTCCTATAAGGCAAATGTTTCATCTTTTGGAGTGGTCCCACAACTCTCTCAGGGGATGATCCATTTTTGCTCTCCACTTCTCTGCCTCTTTGAGCATTCACAAGCTGAGTATTCAATGTCAGAGATTCTTCTGCCTTCTCCCTTCTGTTACTGAGGGATTCCACTGTATTTCTCAGTTCTTTGAGGGCTGCAATTTCTTGCCTCATTGTGTCAAAATCTTTAGAGATTTTTGTCTTTGAATTCATTGATTTCTTGAGACAACTTTTGAATTACTCCTTGTAATTCCAACTTTCCTTCCATTCTATTAATCTTATTTGCCATCCATATTCTGAACTCAATTTCTGACTTCTCAGCCATTTGTTCATAAATGGCATCTTCTTCTTCTTTTTTTGTTATAAATGACCTCTTCTATTATCTCCATCTCCTTTGTCATTCCTTGGGGGAACTGATCTACTCTGATTATTCATGTTGCCAGAGTTTTTCCACTGATTTTGCCCATGATTATTTTTCACAGTTTTGCTAGAGAAGCTGGTGAGGTAAAATTTGATTGAGGGCTCCTGGAGTTGTAATTAACCATCCCTTTACCAAAGAGCTGGGACTGAGAGTTTTACAGTGGCTTTTCCCTGACAGTTTTACAAAGGTCTTGTTCAGTACTATCACCTGAGACTCTGGGGACCTGCTTAGTGTGATGGGGCTAAGTGGCTCTGTCTTGTATTTAGCTAGTCTCTATCCAATCCTAATGAATCAGTGGCTTTGGGCTGAAATCCCAGCTGTGGGGAAATACAAGCAAATAAGACCCCACCCCCCATGGGCAACAACTGGAAGAAGAGAATCAGACCTTCCCACTACAACACAACCAGGGCTCAACCTTACAGGGTCCGTGGGTGACTGGCCCAGGTCAAGAGTTCCAAACCAATTGTTCCAGTCAGCACAATTGCAGATCAAATGGGAGAGTTCAAAAAGTCTCCAGCAATTAGACAGCAGAGGTCCACTGGCAGCTCAAGTGTGACTCGCGCTGGTGCTCCCTGGAATCAGAAAGGCCTGCCCAGCAAAAGAATTAGTCCAGGGGGCTGGTGCCTCCTTTCCCTCCTTGCACCTCTGCCACACACAGTCACTGGTAACCCTATGGGGCTGTGGCTCAGTTCCCTCCAATGAGCAAATGCACCAGGGATTTGCACCTGCCAAAATCAAAGTGGAGTCAATGTCTCCTCAGCCAGGCCACCACTCTGCCACTACATGGCAGGGGGAGCTGAAGCCTGACTCCCTCCGGTGCTCAATGGAAAGTGGGGAGTTTTCCACATGAGTTTGTTCCAAGCCAGAGTTTTACAATGCAGTGAATGTTTTTCTCTCTCAGAGATCATGCCTCTTCCCCAGCCACACTGCTCCTCTGGTTCCCCTGCAGGGTGAGGTCTGGCTCCTCTGGCAGTCAACAGAATTGGGGAGGTGTCTCTCCAAAATTTGACCCTGGTGGGATCACTCTACTATCACTGCTGCTATGTGGCAGGTACCTCCGCACTGGTTCCCACACCTCTGCCCTCTGTTGATATGCACTTTCACAAAGCTGGTCTACTCACCCTCTTCTCCTGTGCCTCTTTCCACTTCTACTGGAGTCACAGATTCAGCATTTCTGTGGCCCATGCAATGCCCAGCCCTAGCAAGGAACCATGGATACTCCTTTCTCTGTAGGCGTGGACTTCTAGATCACCAGGCAAGGGGGGAAAGGGGTGGACTGGGAGTTCAGAATGGCAGGGAAGCTATTTGTTGAACTTTTATGCCAGATAAGAGAATGCCCAGACTCACAGTGGGATCTCTCTGGAGGAGACAGCCTTCAGCGACTCTCTCCCATAGGGTGAAACAAAAGGTCTTCTGTTTCCCACTTGCTTGTAGAAATCACACAGCAAGTCAGTCTCTTGGGGGAGGGGATGGACTCTCATCCTCTTTGGGATGGGTTTTGTGTCTGAAATTTGCTTCTTTGGAGTTGCAACTTGCCTCAGCAGGGATGATGTGCAGTTATCAATCTTCTCTCTCAGCTCAGCTGCTGGCCTTAAGGGTTATTGGGTCCTTTCTGGCCATTATCTCTCCCTCTGGATGGGAGCTTCTAGTTTATTATTTTTAATGTTCCTGAGCTTTAAAAATTTTAGTCTATCATCAAATTTGTTTCCAGCCATTGTTCCTTCAAGTACTTTTTCAGCTTCATCCTTTTTCTCTTCTCCTCTTGGACTCCAGTGACATGAACATTAGGATCTTATATCATAATAACACAGGTCTTTGTGGCTCTATTCAATTTTTTTTCAGTCTGTTTTCTCTCTGTTGTTCAGTTGGGTAGCTTCAATTGTTCTGTCTTCCAATCACTGATACTCTCCTCTGCCCCCTTCATTCTGCTATTGAGACTAGTGACTGAGTTTTGGGTTTTATTATTGTGGTTCCAATTTTTTTATTTGATTCTCTCATATTCCCCATTTCTTTGATGAGACTTTCTATTTTTTGCTGAGGCCTTTAATTTTCATTTGTTTCAAGTGTGCTTGTAATCACTTGGTGAAGGAATTGCATCACGGATGCTTTACTATCTTTCCTGGGTCATTTCAATTCAACATGTTTGTCATCTCAGGGTGCAAATGTATGGATTGTTTTTTTTCATTCAGTTCAAGGTGTTTCTGGTTATTTTTATGAAGAATAATTTCCAGTTAAAACTTGGATGTTTTCATATTATGTTGTAAAACTCTGCATTTTATTTAAACTTTATGTTTCAATTAGCTTTTTACAAACCCGCTAGGGCCAAAGAGGAAGTGGGGTACTATATTGTTGCTGCCAGGTAGAGATAAAGTGCTGCTCCCCAATTAGCTTCAGTTGACACTGAAGAGTAAGGGGAGGTCCTCATTTGTCCTGGGCCTATTGGGCTTTCTGGCTCCCCACTGGGCTGCCACAGATACCTCCCTGGGTGGGAGGTTAGGGACGTATTATTCAATTCCCCACATGGTTTCCATGGGGCTAGGGGAGGCTTTAATATCAGTGGTGGTGATAAAGGTCCTACATCTCCACTAGAGCTCTTCTGAAACCACCACAGTGAGGGGAAAAAGGATACCTCATTACCACTGGGTGAGAGTGGAAGTCCAGACTCCTTAGGTGGCCTTCACTGACATGAGGGTAAGCAGGGATCAAAGTTCTGGCTCCCTGCCCAGCCTGGCTTTCCCTGACACCACCTGCCTGTCTTGTGAGGTGCTTCCTGATAGCTTCACAGTGTGGAATTCCAGGCTTCCCCTGGCCTGTGCTGGCAGCTAGGTGTGGGGGTAGTATTTTTGTGGAGTTTGACTGGAGTAGAATTATTATTGTCTAAAAGTTTTTTGTCCAGCTAGAGTGTATTTTTCTTGGCTAAAGAGCAGGCTTTTGTTGGAGGGTTTTGTTTTTTTTTTTTGTCTTTGACCCCCAATGTTTTCATGTTGCTGGTCCCTGCATCTCTAAATCTGGGATACGTGAGGTGAAAAGAAAACCCAGGGGATTCACACCATGTCATTATTTGGGACATGTCTTCTTCTACCACCTTCCCAAGTCTTCTCATGTTTGTTTTATATGTAATACACAACTCTTATAAATGTTTTATGCACAACATTTGCTGTATTTAGTGTGAGGAATAAGAAAACACACCCCACCAGCCCCAGAAGTGGAAGCAATGCTACTTGAAGTCATTGGACATATTTTGATATATATATATATTTTTTTATAATTTTATTGAATCATAATTCTGTACATTGGTGCAATCATAGGGCACGATTCATATACATTCAGAAATGTTTTGATCGTACTGTTACAGTTAGCCTTCATGGCATTTTCTTGATCACTAT
>CAUYON010115926.1:0-14991 GCA_963573935.1 Arctocebus calabarensis | reverse complement strand
TTTTTTTGTAGAGACAGAGTCTCACTTTATCGCCCTGGGTAGAGTGCCGTGGCGTCACACTGCTCACAGCAACCTCCAGCTCTTGGGCTCAAGCGATTCTCCTGCCTCAGCCTCCCTAGTAGCTGGGACTACAGGCGCCCGCCGTGCCATACCTTTATATTCATTCATTCAACAAATACTGAGTGCCTTCATGTTTGAGGCACTGGGCCAGGTGCTGGGCCTACAGCAGGGACAGGAGTTTATATATCGCAGTGGAGACACGGTGGCTGCGGGAGGTACAAACAATACTTGTTCCATTTTCCAGGTAAGAAAGCTAAGGAACGGAAGAGAAAGAGATAGATCTAAAGTCATACAGTGACAAAGCTGCGATAAGCAGCCCCATTTTAAAAGTAGGGAAATTAAGGCACAGAGAAGCTAAATGACTTGCCCTGCGGAAACCCTGCTAGAAAGTGGCAGAGCCGGGTCTCCACCGCTCGCGAGAGCTCGCAGACCAGGGTCGGGCGGCCGCTATGTCCCGCCCCGACGTGGGCGGAGCCAGCCCCGGCCACTCCCCCGCATTCCTGGCAGCCGCCGCGCCTGTTTCCTGCCCCGGTTGCTGGGCGGGTGGCCGGCCCATCTGGCAGCCCCCATGGGGCGGCGCGGGGAGGCGGCCCAGACTTGCTGGAGCCAGGCGCCGGCCTGGGCCTCCCTGCCCGCCTGTAGAGCCCAGGTGTGGCCGCGGCGGGGGTGGGGGTGGTGCTTTCCTTCCCGCTCAGCCCTTCCTGAGGCACTGGGCAGGATGCAACCTACTCACGCCCCTCCTGCCTCTGCCTCCACGACCCGGCCTGGAATCCCAAAAGGAGGAAGCGGGTTGGGAAGGGAGGAGTGGCCCCCGCCTCTGATAGCCACTTTGTGAGACCCGTTGTCTTGCTGCCCCCCACTCCTTTTTGGAGAACTGCTGTACAGTTAGCACCCCCTCCATTTATTGAAAAACCCAACTTCCCCATTTGTGCAAGGACAGCTGAAATCCCACCTGGGTCGCACAGGCTTTTGCTTCGCTTCTCGGGCACCCCAGGCATGACTGTGGAAACCGGAGGAGTCATTTCCCCTGCCCAAGGGATAGCTCTTGATTTGACATCCATTTATTTAGCCATTTTGAGCTGGGGGCAGGCAGGCATTTGACCTCTTCTGTTCCTTGCTATGTCCTCAGCGACTTACCAGGTGCTTAATTTACACCTGGTATAGAGCCTTGATTGATGGTCTGAAAAAAGTTGGATTCACCCTGGGAGGAAGATTCTTACCTCCTTCACAGATGAGGAAATAGGACAGGATGGCTCCCAGCACCTTGCGAAAGCCGGCCCTGGTTTGTCAAACTTTGAGGATGCCAGTATCCCATCCCTTCTCCAATACCCCCAAGGAAGGAAACCAGCAGTTCAGCGAACAGTACCTGGTGAACTTCATGGTGTTGGAACCCAGGCAACCTGGGTCCAAATGCCCCTTGGACACTTAAGGTCTTTCTCAGTTTCCCTGTCTGTGAAAATGTTGGTAGCTTCTTCAGAGGGTGGTTGTAATGATTGAATAAGTCTAAAATACAGTTGACCTTTCAACATACCTTGGAACTGTGAAGGTACACATACATACGTGGATATTCTCCCCACTCTGCCACCCCAGAGACAATAAGACCCACTCTTTCTCCTCCTCAGCCTACTCAAAAGATGAATGATGATCCAACTTTCACTTAATGAAGAGTAATTCTCTCCTTTCTGATTTTTCTTTCTTTTTTGAGAGTATTCCTCTGTTGCCCTAAGTAGTGTGGTGGTGCCATCGTAGCTCACTAGCAAACCCCTGGGCTCAAGCGAACCTCTTGTCTCACCCTTTTGAGTACGTGGGACTATAGGTGTGAACCACTATGCTTGGGTAATTTCTTTATAGTCATGAGGGTCTTGCTATATTGTCCATGCAGAACTTAGGGGCTCAGGCAGTTCTCTTGCCTCAGCCTCTCAAAATGCTGGGATTATAGGAGTGAGTCATAGTGCCTGGATTATGATTTGTAAATTATTTTTTTCCAGTTACTTTATGGTGAGACTACAGTGCATAAGACATGTAATATCTTTTTACTGGTAAGGTTTCTGGTCGGCAGGCTATTAGTAGTTATGTTTTGAGAAGTCATGTTACACGTGGATTTGACTGTGCCCCCCATCTTTTGCCTTGTTCTAGAGTCAATTGCACTAGCATAATTCGAGTCACATATTAAATACAAAGTGTGTACTCGCTGGCTTTCTATTTTGGAGCTCTGTCCTACATCTTGCTATCAGGGGCTACTGAGGCAGAGAGGACACCTAACAAATCAGGGGTAGAACTTTGGGGTTCTAAAGCAGTTTCCCGGCTTGGCGCCTGTAACCCAAGTGGCTAAGGTGCCAGCCACACCAGAGCTGGCGGGTTCAAATCCAGCCCGGGCCTGCCAACCAACTACAACCAAAAAATAGCTGGGCATTGTGGCAGGCACCTGTAGTCCCAGCTACTTGGGAGGCTGAGGCAAGAGAATTGCTTAAGCCCAGGAGTTGGAGGTTGCTGTGAGCTGTGATGCCACAGCACTTTATCCAGAGCCATAGCTTGAGGCTCTGTCTCAAAAAAAAAAAAAACAGTTTCCCAAGTATCTCCCCCTACCCCAAGGTGAGGCTGGCACCAGGCCCACCCGCCCAACCACCCACCCCCACCTCCCCAGCATGTAGGCCCAATCCAAGCCCGGCCTGGTGCCATTTTTCCATGGGACTCTGGCGGTGGCGGTTCACATCTGGAGTCTAGACTCGGAGGCTCTGTGGGCCGGGTCTACCGCCCGGGCTGGGCCACCACTGCCCGCTGTTTGCTCAGCTGAAGCTGGTTAATTGGAATTATAGTGGCCTCTGCGGTGCTGGCTGGCCAGGCAGGCCCTGGTCGGCCGCTGCCGAGGTCTGTGGAACATCTGGCCAGGCCAGGACAGTCATTAGGTGGCAAGCGCCTGGCGCCACTGCCACCTCAGCCTCTGCCGGGGGCAGGCAATGACTCAATGAGGCCTTTGTGGGCTCTGGGCCACAGAGCCAACCACGTTGTGTGCTTGGGCTGCCTGCCCCCTCTGCTGCTCTCAGAGAGGCCTTGTTCCTGGACCACACGGCCTCCCCCTGGAGGTGGCTGGAGTAGGCAGTTGAGAAGACTCTAAAAGGGACCTCTCTGGCCTTTTGAGATTTTTCTATCCTTCCTTTCCTTTCCATAGAGTCCTGAACCCAGAGAAGTTGGGTGGCAGAGTTGGAGGTGCCCAGCACACCAGCCACAGTGACTCAGTCCCAGGGGTTTGGGGAGGAGTTGCAAAATTCTTAGGAACTTGGAATTTGATTCGGATTGAGATTAAAAAAAAAAAAAAAAGGTCCACAGGCAAGCTGCCTCAATTCAATTCATAGTGGAGCTAATAATAGTACCTACAAACTAAGACTGAAAATTCAATGACATCCTGTATCAAGATTGACTTACACATGTCAATACCTAGTGAGATGTTGCAGTGATACTCTCCAATCTCTGGTCATGCTTCTCTGTGGCCACTTCCAAACTGTCTAGAAGCCATTGTTATTTTTTGCCTTTGAATGGGAAGCTTAGGCAAGGGAGAGCCCTGGGCTAGGAGCTGGAGGCCTAGATCTCAGGCCCATGTCCACCCACTCTTGTTTTGGTTTCTCTATCCAGTGACCCCATACCAGGCAGGGGGATGAGCGCTGTGGCTCTTCCTTGCCTGACTGACTGGAAGCATCTCCTGCAGGCCAGGCATATCTCAGGGAAACCCCAGGATTTCTAGTGCTTGGCCTCCCAGAATCAATAGGCCCAATTTCTCCCTGCCCCAGCCTCTAGGGGCCCTGGCCCTTGTGTTGTGACTTGCCCCATAGTAGTCACTTTAGAGAGAACCCTAGGAAATGAGGAGAATGAGAGATCAAGGCTTGACCTGTAGGGGAACCTAGAGTTTAGAACCTATCCAGCTGAAGTCATACGGACATTAGGACTAGGAAGTGCAGGTTTTACAGTTACTGGCTCCCTTGCTATGTCAGGTTAGCCTTCTGGTACTCCCCCCACTTCTTACTAAGGTGAATGAGGGAATCAGTGAGGACCTGTCCAACATCCTTATTAGCCCCTCAAAAGTGCTGTGAGGTAAGGAAAACCCCATAGTGAAGGAGGGAGGGAGGGGGATAGAGAGAGAAAGACAGAGAAAGAGAGAAGGAAAAGAGAAAAGAGAAGAGAAGAAAAAGAAAAAGAGAAGAGGCTCATGCCTTTGCTGGCTAGAGGGTGTTCTTGGGGTGCTGGGCTGGCCAGGCACTGGGGTGGGTATCTATGAAGGGGCTTGCAGAAAAGTTTCTGGATGGGCAAGTAAGACTTAGCAAACCCAGTACAAGACACTGGGTGCTTATGCAGAGAACTCTTCCAGTAACACAGTGGCCTGCCCCGGCCATGGGATGAGTTTTTAATGTGAAGCAAAGTCAGTCCACAATACAAAAATCTAAAATCATACCCACTCTTCCCACCTGGCTCCTGGGTAGTGGGGGAAACTGGGGCTTCCTTTGCCTGCAGGGGATGTGGAGGAGGAGAGGAAGGCCAGGAAAGGGAGAGAGAAACAGAGGCCACTGAGGGCCTGCTGGAGGGATCCTGCTGCTCCCTTCCCATCCTGGAGCTGCCCTCAGCTCACATACAAGAATTGGGGCCATCCCCCACGGGTCTGGTCTGGCCCTCAGAGGGTCAGATGCCAGCCATGTCACTTCTCCTTCTTCTCCAGCCCCTTCGATGCCGATGCCTCCGTTCCCTCTTTGGATTCTGTTGCTGCCGCTGGATCCTTAGGGTTTGACTCCTCATAACTAACCAAAAAATAAAACAATAAAAATATATTTAGAAGAGGGGGAGAGCAGAATCTTTGCTGTTCCCCTTGCCTGCCTGCCACCCCAGGCACCACCCTGGGCACATACAGAACATCAGCCCTGCAGCCACTGCCCAGCACCTTCCAGTACTTGGCCCAGCCCCATTGTGTGCTTGAGACAGGCGGCTGTGTTCCTCTGTGCCCAGCGGTGCCAAGAGGCAGCAAGGCAGTGGCCAGGGAAGAGAGGTTGGGCTTAGGCTTGTGTGGACCAACTTTAAGCATCTTGAACCTTCTGCTGGAGAGGGGAAAAGGTGTGTGTGTGTTGTCGAATCTCAGGGTACTTGTCAGGAATCAAAACACTCAGCCCCAGAGCAGTGTGGAAGGGAACTGCTCTACTGGCAAGTGGCAAGGTGTTGCTTTGAAGATGGACACCCTGGCTTAGCTTTTACTATGGGCTTTGCTCACTGAATAAGTGAGTTCATGCCAAGGACAATACATATATTTCCTCACCAGATCAACCCCGTGAGGCAGGAATGTGCCCACTTACAGATGAAGAAAGAAAGGCTCCGAAAGAGGAAAGTGACTTTCCCAAGGTTTTATATATAGTGAATAGTAACAGTGTCCACTGCTGTATGATAAGGGCCATTTGCATCTGCTCACTTGTGTGACCCCCCCCTTACTGGTGAGGACACTGAGGTTCTGGGTTGCCCTGTTCCCCAGCCCCATGGCTGGGTGCAGTGACTGCCTGGTGGTTGTGAAGGAGCCGCCTCCTGTGCCTACCCTGGGAATGCTCCCTGCCCTGTACCCCGAAGCTGGATTGTCTGCCCTACCTTGGGCCCTGGGACAGAGGGGGGGAGCGGGCAGGTGGGCACCCACTGGGCATTACATGGCGCTGGGATTCTGCGGGCGCCGGCGGCGAGGGCCAGCTAGCTTCTGCTGCATGGAGTCGGCCAGGCTGGCTGGGGAGCCCGAGACTGTGGGGAAGTGGGTGAGCCTCGGGGTATGAGGCAGGATTTCCGCCGAGGACTCGTAGCTGTGTGAGAGACAGAGAAGAGACAGAAAAAGAGATGGAGAAAGACTAAGGGAGGACAGAGACTTCCTTTCCAAGGAACAGGGAACAGAACTGGCTTATTTTTATTCTTCCAGACTTTGTGGAAAGAGGCCAGTATTTCTTGGAAAATAGTAAATATGCACCTATACAAAGGCACATTATGCAGCCGTGCAAAGAACAAGGATGGTCTAAGTGTGCATGTGCTGCTGTGAAAATATCTCTCAGATACATCATTCCGTGAAAAAGTGAGAATGTTCTCAGAGTGCCACCGTTGTGCAGGTCTCCATCTCAGTGCACGGTGTCTTGAAAGTCTGTGTAACAAAGATGGCTGGGGCATGAGAATGTCTTCCCTTTCAGAGCTATGGAATTTGGAACCTCTATATTTTCTTTTTTTCTCCTGAAACAGAGTCTCAAGCTTTTGCCCTGGGTAGAGTGCCGTGGCTTCGTAGCTCATAGCAACCTCCTTGCCTCAGTTTTTCTATTTTTAGTAGAGACGGGGTCTCATTTTTGCTCAGGTTAGTCTAGGACTGGTGAGCTCAAGAGATCCATCCACCTTGGCCTCCCAGAGTGCTAGGATGACAGGTGTAAGCTACCACGCCCAGCCTGCATTTCCTGCCTTTTTTTTCCTTTCTCACAAAATATATGAAGGTAAATGTAAAGTTTTCACTCTGCTGACATAAAGGTTTTGGTCATTTGTCTAAAAAAAAATAAATAAATAAGCGAATTAAAAAAGGGTAAGTCTCAATGAGAGAGAAAAGTAAAACAAAAGCTAAGGTGGAGAATCAGGGAAGAGAGATGGACAGAAAGAGAAGAGAAAGAGCAACTACTTTTTATCTTAATTTAAGAACCCCTAGGGTGGGAGTGGGGATGGCGGTCAGAAAGAGGGGGCAGGATGCCTGTATGGCAAGAATATGTGGTACCAACTAGATGAGCCGGGCCCCTCTTTGCTCAGGCTATGGTGTTCAGAGCTTTGTCCAGGGAAGACACAATAGGACTGAAGAGGCTACCCCAGGGGCAGTGGGGCAGAGGGACCTGAGGCTGGATGGGAGTCTGGGGGTAGGTGCTGAACTCAGGGATCAGGTGCCATGCCTGCTTCAAGGGCTTCCCCAGATTTACTCCAAGTTCACTCCCCACTCTCCCCAGTTGTCTCAGAAACCACAGGCTTTACCAGGCCAGGAGATATGGGCAGCCAGGCTGGGAGGGCAGAGGCAGATACGGGGGAGGAGTGAGTCACAGGCTCCCCTGCGGGCAGCCAGGTGCACAGGAGGCCTTGGCAGGCACTTGAGGGACAACTTGGAGGCCAGGCAGGTGGAGCTGGGTGGAAGGCCCCCCGAGTGGGCAGCTTTAATCACAGCTGGCAGCTATTTCTAGGTCCCTAGCAGGCGGGGTCAGTGGTGCTAGGAGGCAGACACCTGCTGGAGTCACGAAGGCTTTGAGGTATGGGTGTGGCAGGTGTGGATATGGCCCTGGGAAAGGGGTACCTGTATGAGTGAGACACAAACTGAGATAGAGGGAAAGCAAGGAGCTATGGGTCAGAGCCACATGGTGGCTGAACAGGCACTGACACAGGACTTCCACCCGGGGTACTTTCCACCTTTGTGTTTCTTATACGTGCTAACTGAAGCCAGGGGAGGGAGAAGAAAATCTCTGAAACCTGGTGACACATTCAGTTGGAAACCCTGGGCTCCTGACAGCAGGCAGCTGAGAGAGAAATCCACACCAGCCATTCTGTTCTCATGACCCGTGTGGCATTTGGATGTGGGGACTGCCTACAGGCCCCTAGGCCTTGCTCTCCCAACTCCTGGCCCAGGGAAAGGTTCTGGCTGGTGCCCACAGGTGAGGCATCCATGTTATGGTGGAAAGGGTGAGGGGTGAAGCTGGTGGCAGAATGTTCCCCAGAAACATGTACCAACAACCCTGGCTCCACTGGCTGCCCACAGATGTGCCTGTAACCAAATGAACATCTGTCCTGCACTCTTCCTTACCTGAACATCTCTGTTACTTCGCCCTTGGCCAGTGCCACCAGGACGGGAAAACCAATGCAGGCAGGGACCAGGTACAGGAGAGCAGGCTGCGAGAGGATACAAGCTGGTCAGGCAATGTTGGCCAGGGAATCTGTTCTGGGCCATGCCCAGCACCCCAATCCTCTTCTGGGCTGACCTGAGGGACAGTGACTGGCCCAGGTTCTTGGAGTAAGTCATTGGCTGGGTCTAAACCCAGTGCTGGGCTGCTCCGCCCAGAATAGAATGTAAGAAACACACACCAAAAAACTCAAGTATGCAGAGCTTCAAGGGTTCCCAGGAGTCTGGCAGGCAGCATCTCAATCACTTGGGACACCAAAGTCAAAATGCAACTCCCTGGCTAGCACATTGGCTCATGTCTGTATCTCAGCACTTTGGGAAACTGAGATGGAGGGTCTCTTGAGGCCAGGAGCAAGAGACAACCTGGGCAACGTAACAAGATCCCATCTATATAACAAGTAAGAAAATTAGCCAGGTGCAGTGGTGTGCATCTGTAGTCTCAGCCACACCCTAGCTTGGGTGACAGAGCAAGACCCTGTCCTTTTTTTTTTTTTTTGAGACAGAGTCTCAAGCTGTCACCCTGGAGAGGGTGCCGTGGCATCACAGCTCATAACAAACTCCAATTCCTGGGCTTAAGGGAGTCTCCTGCCTCCCAAATAGCTGGGACTACAGGCGCCCGCCACAACGCCCGGCCATTTTTCGGTTGTAGCCATCATTATTGTTTGAGGGCCCGGGCTGGATTTGAACCCGCCAGCTCAGGTGTACGTGGCTGGCGCCTTAGCCCATTGAGCCACAGGCGCCGACCCTGTCTTTTTTTTTTTTTTAAACAGAGTCTTTGTAGCCCTTAGTGGAGTGCCTGTGCGTCATAGCTCACAGCAACCTCCAGCTCTTGGGCTTAGAAGATTCTCTTGCCTCAGCCTCCTGAGTAGGTGGGACTACAGGCGCTCCACAATGCCCAGCTCTTTTTTGTTGCAGTTTGGCTGGTGCTGGGTTCCAACCCGCCACCCTTGGTATATGGGACTGGTGCCCTACTCACTGAGCCACAGGTGCCGCCCATCAAGACCCTGTCTTTTTTTTTTTTTTTGAGTCAGATTCTCAAGCTGTCACCTGGATAGAGTGCTATGGCATCACAGCTCACAGCAACCTCCAATTCTTGGGCTCAAGTGAGTCTCCTGCCTCTGCCTCCCAAGTAGCTGGGACTACAGTGCCTGCCACAACACCCGGCCATTTTTTGGTTACAGCCATCATTATTGTTTGGCGGGCTCAGGCTGGATTTGAACTAGCCAGTTCAGGTGTATTTGGCTGGCGCCTTAGCCCATTGAGCCACAGGCGCTGAGCCTTTTTTTTTTTTTTTTTTTTTTAGAAACAGAGTCTCACTTTATCGCCCTTGGTAGTGTGCCGTGGCATCACAGCTCACAGCAACCTCCAACTCCTGGGCTTCGAGCCTTTCTTTTCTCTTTTTTTTGAGACATCCTTTGTCACAGCAACCTCAAACTCTTGGGCTCAAAGGATTCTCTTGCCTCAGCCTCCCAAGTAGCTGGAACTACAGATTCCCACCACAGTGCCCGGCTATTTTTAGAGACAGGGTCTTGCTCTGGCTCAGGCTGGTCTTAAACCTGTAAGCTCAGGCAATCCACCTGCCTTGGCCTCCCAGAGTGCGAGGATTATAGGCATGAGCCACCTTGCCCGGCCTTGATCACACCATTTTATATGTGTCATCTGTGACTCTATTTATACCCTTAAGTACTAGGATTTGGATTTTATAGATGAAGTTAACTGAGCTTCAGAGAGGGGAAATGTCAGCTGGGTGTGGTAGTATATGCCTACCTTGTGACTACAGGTCCCAGCTACTCTGGAGGCTGAGGCAGGAAGATTGCTTGGGCCCAGGAATTCAAAGGTGCAATGAGTGCCACTGCACTTGAGCCTGAGCAACATAGTGAGATCCTTAAAGAAAGCAAGTCTCGGGTGGCACCTGTGGCTCAGTAAGTAAGGCACCAGCCTCATATACCGAGGGTGGCAGGCACCTGTGGTCCCAGCTATAGGGAGGCTGAGGCAAGAGAATCGCCTAAGTTGGAGGTTGCTGTGAGCTGTGTGACGCCACGACACTCGACTGAGGGTGATAAAGTGAGACTCTGTCTCTACAAAAAAAAAAAAAGCAAGTCCCTTGCTGGGTACAATGGCTCACGCCTGTAATCCTAGCACTCTGGGAGGCCGAGGCTGGAGGACTGCTTGAGCTCAGGAGTTTGAAACTAGCCTGAGCAAAAGCAAGACCCCATTTCTATATCTCTACAAAAAAATAGAAAAATCAGCTGGGCATGGTAGTATGAACCTGTAATTCCAACCTCTTGGAAGGTTGGGGCAGAAAGATTAAGCCCACAAGTTTGAGGGTGCAATGAGATATGCTGCTGCTGCTGTATTCTACCCAGGGTCATAGAGAGAGACTGTCTAAAAATAAATAAATAAATAAAAAGAAGACACTTGTCTGGCCCTTGCTCTTTAGTGTGAGAGAACTCTGAAGGGAATCCTTTTCTGAGTCTCACCAGGCAGAGGGCAAGCCTGCCACCTGGTGGCCATTGGGGGAATTGTCTCTGGACTCGGATTTGGGGCTCAGGGCTACAGCAGATATCTCCAAAGGCTACACTAGAGCCCCAACCTGGGTCAAACCCCCTTGCCAAACTCATGTCACTCTCAGCTTGAATACCCCTGGGGCAATGTGTAACTGAAGCGAATGAGAGGTAGTTCCCCATGGGTTCTTTGTTTTTTCCACTTATGGGACAGAGGACCTTGGCCCTTCTAATAAAATAATACTGCACTAGAACTTGCCTCCTAAGAGAGTTAGCATAGTCCCCTGGCCCAGAGTAATCAGCTTTGTGGTTCGTTCAAAGGTACCCCATCTGTGCTGGGCCCCAGGGAAGCGGAGAGAGAAGAGCAACAATGGCAGCTCACACTCACTCGGCCAGGCATGGTACTGAGCACTGCACTCACATTAACCTGCTTCATCCTCAAACAACCCCAGGGTGGCTGTTATTTATTTCATTCTCTGATTTTAATTAATCAACAGTGTAAAGTAAGCGATCTGCCTTGAGTCCCACAGCTCCTGGATGGAGTGTGGCTTCATAGTGGGGCCTCCTCGGCTTCCTTGCTACACTGCCTTTTCCATGGCTGGGCCACAGGGCTGGATTTTCTCACTGAGCTGGGTGTGAATCCACCACATACTTGCTGGGTGGCACCTGAACTCCAGTTTCCTCATCTGTTCATAAGGACCTTCATGAGCACAGAGGATGGCATGTGAGAAGTTCTTAACAAACAGAGGTCTTATTACTTCTAATAGAGTAGGACAATCCTGTCTGCTTACTTTCGCCTCCCAGTGTTCCACTCTCTAGGCCATACTGATTGCTCCAAGCACTCATGCTATTCATTCTGTGGCAGCTCAGTATCCACCTCGCTGGGAGAAGGGGGTAGAGCTTGGCTGGGCTACTCCTGCTTGAGGAGTAGTGAGAGGGCAGGGCTGAACACCCTCTTCTGGAGGGTGGCTGCTGGGCTAAAACACGTAAGCTACCCGAATCCCACTCTTCTCTATCTGCCCACCCCCGCTACTGAGGCTAAGAAGCCAAATTCTCTTTCTAACACTCTGCAGCAGCTGGGGTGGTCCTGGGACACTAATCTGGGCCATGAGGTGCTGAGAGGGTTCTGGGAAAGTTTTGCCTTCCTAATGACGGCAACAGGCATGGCTGCCATTCTTTCCCCTCATTCTTGCCACTAATATGCACATGGTGCCTCAGGCAGTGGCAGCCACCTTGCAACCACAAGTGAAAAGCCAAGAGAATCACAGATAGGACTGCTCTGACACTACCAGGAGCACCTACCTTTGGATTGCTTGTGGATGTGACAAATCCCTCTAAGTTCCTCCTATTTGCAGTGAAGCATTCTTTTTTTTTGAGACAGAGACTCAAGCTGTCACCCTGGATAGAGTGCCATGGCATCACAGCTCACAGCAACCTCCAATTCCTGGGCTCAAGTGAGTCTCCTGCCCCTGCCTCCCAAGTAGCTGGGACTACAGGCGCCCACCAGAATGCCCAGCCATCTTTTGGTTGCAGCCATCATTGTTGTTTGGCGGGCCTGGGCTGGATTCGAACCCGCCAGCTCAGGTGTACATGGCTGGCGCCTTAGCCAGTTAAGCCATAGGCGCTGAGCCTTTTTCTTTTTTTTTTTAAGAGACAGAGTCTCACTTTATCGCCCTCAGGAGAGTGCCGTGGCATCACGCAGCTCACAGCAACCTCCAACTCCTGGGCTTAGGAGATTCTCTTGCCTCAGCCTCCAGAGTAGCTGGGACTACAGGTGCCCGCCACAACGCCCGGCTATTTTTCTGTTTTGCAGTTCGGCGGAGGTGGGGTTTGAACCCACTACCTTTGGTATATGGGGCCGGCACCCTACTCAATGAGCCACAGGTGCCGCCCCTGCAGTGAAGCATTCTTGACACTCTGAGTATAGCCTTGCTTACCTGGGCATGCTTGAAGATGTGCATGATGAAGATGGTAAGGCCCAGGCCAAAGATGTAGGCTGCAAAGCTGGTATAGAAGTAGGTATGGGTGTTCTTCTTCAAGCTTCAGGGAGGTATGAGAAGAAGGAGGAGGGTTAGATATAAGCACTAGAGCAGTAACATCTCTTCTGAGGGAACTAGAGAAGACACTGGAGGTTGTGGGGGTGACAGAGCTGTGGGCTGGGAGACTGGAGATTGGCATGCACTCTGGGACTGCCCCCAGCCACGTGTCTTTGGTCAAAGTCACTTTCCTTCTCTCAGTCTCAGCTTACTCATCTGAAAAATGGGAAGACGAGAAGCTTATCATCCTGGTGGCTGTGAATATCAAATGCCACAATCTAAAACAGTGGCTGTAAGACTTTAGCCACCATAAAGATAATCTGAACATCTGAACAGGGCGGCACCTGTGGCTCAGTGAGTAGGGTGCCGGCCCCATATACCGAGGGTGGCGGGTTCAAACCCAGCCCCGGCCAAACTGCAACAACAACAAAAAATAGCCGGGCGTCATGGCGGGCGCCTGTAGTCCCAGCTACTTGGGAGGCTGAGGCAAGAGAAATCACCTAAGCCCAGGAGTTGGAGGTTGCTGTGAGCTGTGTGATGCCACGGTACTCTACCAAGGGCGATAAAGTGAGACTCTATCTCTATAAAAAAAAAAAAAAAAAAAGATAATCTGAACAGCCTGTTAAAAGAAAAATGCAGGGCTTTATGTCCATTCCCCAGATCTACAGCAAGGCCCAGGACTCTTATTTTTTTTTTTTGGTGGGGGAGACAATCAATCTCACTCTGTCACTCCGGGTGGAATAGCTCACAGTAACCTCAAACTCCTGGGCTCAAGAGATCCTCTATGGGCGGTGCCCTTAGCTCAGTGGGTAGGGTGCTGGCCATATACATCCAGGTTGGTGGGTTTGAATCTGACTCAGGTTAGTTAAACAATGACAACTGCAACAAAACAATAGCTGGGTGTTGTGGCGAGTGCCTGTAGTCCCAGCTACTCGGTAGGCTGAGGCAAGAGAAATGCTGTAGTCCCAGTAGCTGGGACTATAGGTGCCCACCACTAGGCCTAGCTAGTGGGGAGAGGGTCTCACTCTTGCTCAGGCTGGTCTCAAACTCTTGAGCTTAGGTGATCCACCTACCTCGGCTTCCCAGAGTGCTAGGATTACAGATGTGAGCCATCATCTCAGGTCAGAATCTTTACTTTTTTTTTTTATCCTCAAGTTGTCACCCTGGATAGAGTGCTGTGGTATCGCAGATCACAGCAATCTCCAATTCCTGGGCTCAAGAGAGTCTCTTGCCTCCGCCTCCCAAGTAGTTGGGACTACAGGCATCCTCTACAACGCCCGGCCATTTTTTGGTTGCAGCTATCATTGTTGTTTGGCGGGCCCGGGCTGGATTCAAACCCGCCGGCTCAGGTGTACGTGGCTGGAGCCTTAGTCCGTTAAGCCACAGATGCCGAGCCCAGAATCTTTACTTTGAAAAATAACTAAAGTGGACAGCGCCTGTGGCTCAGCGAGTAGGGCGCTGGCCCCATATACCAAGGGTGGCGGGTTCAAACCTGGCCCCGGCCAAGCTGCCTCAAAAATAGCCAGGCGTTGTAGCGGGTGCCTGTAGTTCCAGCTACTTGGGAGGCTGAGGCAAGAGAATCGCCTAAGCCCAGGAGCTGGAGGTTGCTCTGAGCTGTGACTCTACAGCACTCTACCGAGGGTGACAAAGTGAGACTCTGTCTCTACAAAAAAAAACAAAAAACAAAAAAACAAACTAAGGTGACTTGGCACCCGTAGGTCAGTGGTAAGGGTACCGGCCACATACACCATTGCAAAACAACAATGACAACTACGACAAAAAAATAGCTGGTGTGGTGGGCGACAGTAGTCCCAGCTACTTGGGAGGCTGAGGCAAGACAATTGCTTAAGCCCAAGAGTTTGAGGTTGCTGTGAGCAGTGATACCACAGCACTCTATTGAGGGTGACATAGTGAGACTCTGTCTTCAAAAAAAAAAAAAAAAAGAAAATAACAAAAGACTAAGGTGAATCTGGTACAGGGGATAATGCTTTGAGAAACACTGATACAAATTATAGAAGTAAGTTATTACTTTAAAGTGCAGTGGACATTAACAACTCAGTAATCTATTTGTAGGCACTATGTAGATACTGGTTCCATGAATCAAATGCCAGTGGCTTCCTGGAGGTAACTCATTTGAGATTAGTTTTACAACAGATGAACTGCATGCAACCTGGCACTGGCATTATGTGACTTTCCTTTACAATGTTAGTCCCATAACCTCTGTGTGTCCCCAGCACCTAGAGTGGTGCCCGGCTAGTACTATGAATTCAGTTAACATTTGCAGAAGGAATGAATACTTTTTTTTTTTTTTTTTTTGAGACAGAGCCTTAAGCCATCACCCTGGATAGAGTGCTGTGGCATCACAGCTCACAGCAACCTCCAATTCCTGGGCTCAAGCGAGTCTCTTGCCTCTGCCTCCCAAGTAGCTGGGACTACAGGCACCCGCCACAACGCCTGGCCATTTTTTGGTTGCAGC
>CAUYON010115921.1:0-32750 GCA_963573935.1 Arctocebus calabarensis | reverse complement strand
CACCCTGGATAGAGTGCTGTGGCATCACAGCTCACAGCAACCTCCAATTCCTGGGCTCAAGCGAGTCTCCTGCCTCCGCCTCCCAAGTAGCTGGGACTACAGGCGCCCGCCACAACACCCGGCCATTTTTTGGTTGCAGCTGTCATTGTTTGGCGGGCCCAGGCTGGATTCGAACCCGCCAGCTCAGGTATATGTGGCTGCTGCCTTAGCCCATTGAGCCACAAGCACTGAGCCAGCACTTAAAATTTTTAAAAGACTCTATAATTGTGCCAGAAAGTGAGTTAGTTTGAAAATAAACTGATATGGAATAGATTTGACCTCCTACCTAGAGGAACTACTCTCATCAGAGAAGAGACAAAACTTAATAATATAAAAAGTACAGGATTACTGGATGGCACCTGTGGCTCAAAGGAATAGGGCGCTGGTTCCGTATGCTGGTGGTGGTGGGTTCAAACCCAGCCCTGGGCAAAAACTGCAAAAAACAAACAGGATTACTTGTCAGAGGGGTAATTAACTTTTGAGATCATAGAACAGCGTATCTAAAGAACAGTTGCCAAAGCAGGTATTACAAAGAAAAATGACTGCAACAGACATAATGTGACTGTATCTTATTTACTAATCTGAAAAAGCAAGTTTTGGAAATACATAAGAACACATACTTTTTATTTTAAAGGGAAAAGTAAGCTGTATTAATGCTGCTTTAGGTGAAACTGGTCATGCTATATCATGATTTTTAAATATGATTTTAAACGAAGATTTTCATAGAGCTTATTTTTCAGAAATATTTTATTCCAGTACACTCAGGAAATTAAAAAAAAAATAGGATCCATAATGAGTACTTTTTCACAAATTAAATCTTGGAATACTTAATGATTTCCTTGTTAACTTTGTTATTTCTGTTTTATATGGAATGTCAAATAATCATGCAGTATCACCCCGTGTTTTTATTCACTTTACATTGTTCTGTCTTGTTGATCTTTTTTGTCCTCAGAACACTACGGATCAGGCAGATAATGTCAGAGAGGTTGCATGACTTGCCCAGAGGACGCAGTAGAGAGGGCTACGCTCAGGCTTTTAGAGACTGACTGCAAAGCAGTTGTCTAAGGATGACAGCCTGAGCGTAAGGAAGCCTAGGATCAGCTTAGATTTAGGAAAAGAACTACTGAAATGCTGACCTGTAATTGATATTAGAATAAATGACTACAGTTTATCAGAAAAACCATGCGACAGAGGCAGCCTGCATGTACTAGCAAAAGCATACATTGAAATTGGAATTCACGTTTCTAGACTTAGATGAATTACTTTTTATATAACTGATTCAGCCAAAATTGCTTTCCAAAGAAAATTGTGTCTGTTTGGAGAAGTCTCATGTTTTGAGATGAGACAGGAAGATTTGAAAACTGATGAAATCTTTTCAAAATCCAAAAATTAGTGTGACAGAGTCCAGCATCTGTTTTGTGACCAGACTTTTCCTGTGTGTCTGTCTTGTATTGGTTAGCGGGCATGATTTGATTATGTGGTCAGGAACAGTCTGGGTAAAATTGTTAAATCATCAGTTTTTGTCATATTGGCTTCAAACTCATTTTCTTACGGTTATTTTGCAGATCTATGAAACAACCCACTCACCCCACACACACACTTCATTAATGCCTCAGTATCCTAACCTTTTACTTCAAATAGACTCTCTCAGAAGGGACTCACTCTCTCCGTTAACTGTTTCCATTGAGAACCTACCTGTGAAACAAGAGAATGGATCTTCAACAGTGGGTTGTAGCAAGTGGGTGGGAGGGATTTTGGTGGTGGTGGATGGTAAAGCAGGAAAGGTCTATTCCTATCACTTAAGGTGACATACTACTGAGGCAGTGTTTACTCATAACAGCTACCTAATGCAGGCTATAATAATCCAGCTTCTATTACTACCTGGGTTCTTTTAGGAGAAAAGTCTACCATAATTTTTTTAAGCAAGCTTTGTAACCCACTAGAAAAAGGTGGTTTTTTGTGAAGGCAGTAGGTAACTCTTAGCTAGAAAACAAAAGGTGTTATTGTTGTTTTTTGTTTAAGAACCATTTTGCCAAACAAGATTTTACATGTTTAGTAAAAAAATTAAAACTTAAGTTTTTAGCATTGTGCTTATAACACACACTTCAAGATCTGAGACCTGCGAGATTTCCTCCCCTACAGTACATGTATGGTCTTTGAAATGCTGTTACCTGTTTGAGTCCAGTGTCTGGCAGCTCGTTACACTGAGCAGCTAATTTTTCAGTGCATTCCTCGGGGGCTGAGTGCAGAGCCATACAGCACAGCTGAGTACAGAATAGCAATCTGAATTCCTATCAGCTGCCAGGTGAGCTTACAACTCTGTAACCTTCAGACCTAATAAGGAAGTTTGCAAAGCAGCATTTGCTTTATTAACAGTTTGATGTATACCTTGGTATTTTAATGTATACCTATATACTTGGGAAATATGAAGAATGTTACTTTTTGAAAACATTTCAGTTAACCAAAGGGTTTTGTTTACCCAATATGAGATACTGTAGTGATATTCAACAGTATTAATGTTGGAAGCTGGAAAATTTTGGTTTGAATTTAGGTGAAATACTATGTCATTTGAGAGTCTTTGTGCCTCAATTTCCGCTGTAAAAAGAGGATGCTAAAAATAGCAACTGCATAGAGCTGTTGCATGAGTTAAAGCCATAGATAGACTATTAATGCATATTATAAAGTGGTGAATATGAGCATCAAGCTTCTTTGAACATAACAAAAATATACATAACACATAACACGAACAGTCACTGTTCACAAGTGTCACTCACTCTGAAATAATACAAAGTATTGATTGAACTTCTCCACTTTTGATAATGACCTCATTTTGGAAACCTCATTACGTGGGCTTGGTGCCTGTTCTACTGATGGAAGCCTTGTCATTCCAATTGACTTTATTAGACTGTCGAGTAGAAAAATGTTTGTTTATACTCCATGCACTAGCGCTTGAATAACTAGAGCTATGTCCAGGTCTATATAATCACATTTTTGTGCCTATACTTTATATTAATAAGCTTTATTCAATACAAAGTTATATTAAACAAGAAATTTTATAGACTAGTCTTGACATTACCTATATTCCTTTATTTGTCCATCATGTATAATTATATTTGAATATCTTTATGATAGTTTTTTTATAAACAGTTAATCATAGTTGTAGGTTGGGAAGTTATGAGCTGCAGATGTGTGTTTTGGATTAAGTATTATGGTTATCTGGTAATCTCTTTTCACTAAATTGCAGCCTCCTTTAAGTTCCACACCTTTTAGCTTGATCTTGGCCTGTTTTCTTCCTCTGCTGGTGACTTCTCTCTTGGCATGTTCACTTTGGGTATACTGCTATGAGACCGATACCACCATCTCGATACTAACATTAAGAAGGTAACTTTATCCGAAAACATATCTTTTTATCCCTCCAACATCCATCCATACTCCGCCTTAAGTAAGCATTACATCCTGAATTGTTGTCCTTGAAAAAATATTTTTAGTTACTGGGAAAGTAAATCTTTTCATTTTTACACCACATTTCTCTCTTGGGTCAGAATATCTCATCAATATTTATGTTCCAGCTTGAAGGAGAATGCTAAACTACTGTATAATTCATACTGGGCACAGTTTGGTGACATGATCTTAAGAAGGTGAAACCCCTAAATCCCTTAGTTCATTAAGGAGAAACCCTCCCCCATTACCTAATTATTTAGCCATTTTCTACTTGCATAGTTAAAAAGATTGGTCTTCAGTTCAGTCTGGTCCTTTACATTATATTGAAAGCGCGTCATCCAGTTATGTTGTCCACAGTTGAAGCTATACTGTTGACTCTTTTCTTATTTGAATAGTAAATTGGTAAGAGTGACACAGTAACTTGCTCAGCATCTCTCTGGTTTTATCTTTGGTTAACTCTTTGGCTTTATCTCTTGAATTCATTGTTTTACATTCCCTGTCAGTCAGTGCTTGGTTTATCTGACCTGGATCACCAGGGCCTATGGCCACAGACTTCCCTGGAGTAAACCTTTGTCTCAAATTATGGATATTATAACCAATCATATCCTGAGAGCGATAATCATTTCTCTTAATGGCACGCGGTCCCAATAATAGGCTCATTAGGATATTGGCATGTGTAAGTCTCCATATTGATGTCTGGTTTCGCAAAATACTCATTACAAAAATCCTGCACTTATAAAACAGGGAAGTAACTATTTGTGATACATGAGAATGTACCATAGTATCTGCTTAAATCAGAAACCTTAGTGAAACTTTGAAGGTGTTTGCATCATAATGCCTACCCCACACTGAAATGACTCATCAGAGTTGTGCTGCTCTAGTCTAGTATGCTTGAATTTCGATTGGAAAGAGATAATTTTTCTTCAGAGTCAAGTTACATGCTGTAGCATAGTGAAACCAAAAGCCCTATCTTCATGGATTCATTTTACACATTAAACTCATAAAACTGGAGCTAAGTTCTACCCTTTGGATCATAATGGCTCATCTTCGTCTCGTGTTCAAGACCTTTTCCCTCAAATTATCTTCCAACAGCAGTTCATTCTAGCCACAACCATTTCCCCAACATGGCAAGATGATTAAGAAAGCTTGTGTTGAAAGCAATAGAAATCCACTTTGGCTAGATCAATTCAAAAAGGAGAATTGACTTGACCTGAATATTTTATAGGATCAGAGGAATTTCTTGGTAGTCAAGACTTGTAGACAAGCTTATTCTCTAGAATGCCACCTTAGATGCAACTGCTTCACCAGTTTTCTCTCTTGGAGTCTGTGTTTCAATCTTGATACCTTAGAATGAGAATCTGTTAGCACCAGTTTGGATTAAGCATCAGTCCAGAGGGTCATGTAGCTCAGACTTGGTCCATTGGTACACATTCCCAGAATTGGGGATATCGTTAAATTAAGGCAGTTATCTCATGACATGACTGTTCCACATGCCAGCTACTCTTCAGTCTTCATGCCTTTATTCATGAGATTCCTTCTGCTTTGTACTCTCTGCCAAAGTCAAAATCTTCTCAATGCAGCTCATCGTGTGTCTTCTCTATGATGACTTTCCTCATCATATGGTCAGAGTTACAGAATTCTTCTGCTTTCCCAGCAGCATATTACCTCTAACTTTAATTTAACATTCTTTATTCTGCCTATTACTTAGCTCTCGACATTTGTCATCTTCTCTTCGTTACAGCCTACCTCATCAGGTCTATATTGTGCCCTATTCTGAAGAGATGACAATAAAAGCAGGGTTGAACTAAGAATTGGATTGGAGGAAAATGACTGTTCATTGAATTGGCCGGGCTCTAGGGTTCTGTAAGGGCTATACACAAACTGCTGCTTATTGGTGGACATGAGAGAGTAGTTGGATGACTTTGAGACTGTAATACTTGGAGCAGGTGAGCAGTGAGATCATTTTTGAGGCATCTGCATTACTTATTTTAGGAAAGATAGAGCAAGGGCAGTGGAATGGGGTTGGAGTGAGGGGATGGGTCCCTTTTTACATATCTCAGCCCCTGCCAGCTACCTGGTTAAATACTGACCATCTCCTGCTAGACTCCTGTCCTGGAGGTGAGAAGTGGTTCTATAGACGTTAGAACTATGTTGTGATCCGAGAAGAAGGAAATAACTGTATCAGGAGTCCTCATTTCTAACTTACAACAACACTACAGATAGAGTAAATGTAAGGATCTGCTGCAAGAAAAAAGCTAGCTAGAGAAGAAGAGGAAAGTTTTGTTATTTTTTTTAACCAAGAAAAGCTACAATAACATAATGCAAACATTAGCCCTGAATTTCCTAGAAGCTAGAGCAGTCAATATCTCAGTTTATCAGAAGAATAGAATACTGTGATCCTTCTCAAACCATTTATGGAATGAACTGGAGCACAGATATGATTAAATAACCAATAAAAAAACCAAGTAAATTAAAAAATCATTTTATCAACACTATCACCAAAACATGAATTTCATTGATAACAAAACATGGCTCAGTGAGTAATTAACTGAAATCGTGGCGTGCTGTGTTATCTGTAGTTGCATTTTATTAAACTTAAATTTACAGAGCTAAATTATAACTTTACGTACAGTTTGGAATATTCATAGTAAAATATGAGCCTGAAAGAATTGCATTTCCTTTCTTGAACAAGGCCTTCATTATAGATTGAATGTTAATTCAGGGAAATAGGTCTTTTAAGTCAAGAGTGATGCATGAATATAAGGCTTATTGATAATCACATTTTAAAAACCTTTTCTACTTTAAGTTTTAATTTCTTACATGAAAGTCTTCATTATTTTGAAGTGTTTTAACTTTCATTTCTATTTGTAAAATTTCCAGTTCACTTTTTCATCTTTTGGGGATGAAATTATCCTAAGTAAGAAATCTCTGCTTGCTTCTTAATATGTAGAATCTGGATATTACAGATGTTCCAAAATATTTTTGTTCCCAGTTCTTATTTTAAAGTTTATTTTGGAGATAAAACTATAAAATTTAAAAAGGGGTAGTAGTTGCTGAATTCTTACAGGAACTTTACAGAGTCCAGGTTCCTGGTCTGTTTGGCCATAGCAGAATTTTTGAAAATCTAAAACATTATTGATGCCTGAAAGGCAGGCACAGAGATGAAGCATTGCCTGGCTTGATAGCAGAATTAAAGAAAATTGAAACGTCAGTGTTTTGAATATCATTGAGGTATCATTGTTGTATGTGTTCAGAATAGTTCATGAATATTATTTAGATGGAGTTTATATAAACCCAATTCAGGTTAAAATGGAAACATTTTTATGTACAAGAAACTGTTATAACTAGGTAGTAAAAGATACATTTAAATGTTTATAGTACACAACAGAGCACACTGCAGCAAAGTCCAGTAAAGCATTATTAGGAGTGTTTCCTGTCCCTTTCATCCCACTGGAAAATAAGAAGCAAGAAGCATTTTGATTGTTTATGCCGAGGACCCCTCTCATGCTGGTGTTTTATATCTGCCATGACAGACCAGCATAGCAGCTTTCACCGTCAGCTTAGCTGTGGCACATGTTATGGTTGGTTTAAAAACTACTTTGCCATTAATAAGAAGGCATCGAAAAATATTATAAATCATTACAGTTTATACCACTGTTACTTTAAGTTTGCTGTTCTGCCAGCATCAAATCCTATTTATAAGGTTTCTTTATCAAAAACAAATGGGGGGGGGGTGGGAAATGATCTAGAAAATCAGTGCTTTTTTCACATTCACAAGTGGAAGGTTAATTCTCTGAAATGGAGTGAGTGAGAATGTCAGAATTTAAAATTGTGATGTGTAGATGGTCCCAAGATACATTTTAAATGGGGTCACCCAAGGAGATGAAAAGTACAATGAATTTGCATTTCAGTGTCTTTGGACTTTTTCAAGTGTGGGAAATGTATAATGAGTAGCTGATTCATGAACTATAGCTAACCCTTTTATGGTGCATTTTTAGAATCAGAGGAAAGTAATTTGTGAATGTTTCCCATGGATAAGAGATAATAATGAAATACTTCAACATGGAAACTAATAAGGTCTCTTTTAGTATAAGATTTTTCTTCCCCCTGCCCCCCATAATTATCTTGCTAAACCACAGGGCTAGGCAGAATCTGTCATGGTAGGCTGTTGAACCCACGGAAGCCAGGACACATTTTAAATTTGAGAACCAAAAACCAAAAAGTATGTGTATACAGCGTATGAAGTTTTTATTGATAAGCTGTACTTTAGTTTATATTTTCCTTTAGGTTGGGAGATTGGTTAGCTTTTATCATTTCTTAAAAAAATCACCTTTATGTCCAAATAAGGAAAAAAAATTATTTACAAAACTTCTAGAATATTGTTTCCTCTTGACTTTAATTTTCAATCTGTTGTGTTCTTTGTTCTTTCAATACCAACCTCAAAGTAGGAGTCAAAACAATATTGAAATAGTTAACTTTTCTCAAGAATTGCAATATGATTTCAGAAATAAAGTTGTATTCACCAACTAAGAAAAATAAATACAGCTAAAGACTGGCTTTGAAAGTTCCAAAAAACTCCCAGACTATACATGGGAACAAATGTAAGTAATGGACAATTTGGAAAATAAGAGACTTAGTCAGGCTGGGCATCCGTAGCTCAATGGTTTGAATGCTGCCCCGCCTCCTCACTCCAACCCTGTGGCCTGGTGGGAGGGGGGTTCAAACCCAGCCAGGGCCTGCTTAAAAAAAAAAAAAATACTGTTCGGTCCTAAAAGAATGATACCAAGCCACTGGGCCCCACAGCATGTTTGGCCGGGCACGGTGGCTCATGCCTGTAATCCTAGCACTCTGGGAGGCTCAGGCACTCTTGGATTGCCTGAGCTCATAGATTCAAGACCAATATAAGCCAGAATGAGACCTCATCTGTAAAAATAGTCGGGCATTGTGGTGGGTGCCTGTAGTTCCAGCTACTTTGGAGGCTAAGGCAAGAGAATCACTTGAGTCAAAGAGTGTGAGGTACCTGTGAGCTATGATACAACAGCACTCTACTGAGGGCAACAAAGTGAGACTCTGTCTCAAAAAAAAAAAAAAAGACTAAGTTCTAAGAGGCCAATATCTTTCTAATGGGATTTCCAGGAGCAAATACTAAATAAAACAAAGGAGAAGAAATAATCAATGAATTGATAGACAAACTCTTCAAGCTGAAAAAGTCATGTAATTCTTTGGATTCAGATTGTAAGGGTTCACTATATGTTGAGTCAGATTATTTTTAAAAAGTCTAATACTTAGTTATTCCTAGTGGAATTTAAAAATTCCATGGATTAACATATACACATATACCCTACACATTGCCAGAGGAAAAAATCAGTGGGAAAAGGACCCAGACTCAGATCACATTTGTCATAAACGGCATTTCTAGAAGAAAATGGAGCAATACTTTCAACATTCTAAGGGAAGAGAACATTGAACCAAAAATCTCAAGTAGTCCAAACTATTTCTTAGATAAGGAGGCAACAATAAAACCATACTCAAATGTCCATGGACATAAGCCTGTATGAAGCCAAGCTTCCTAAATGAAAAGTTAATATTTGGAGATTTACTCCAATGAAATTGTAGAGGAATCCAAGAAAGACGATAATCTGGGATATGAAAAGGAAGTGCAGGAGAGGTGAAAAAAGCAAAAAAGTTAAAATTCAACCTATTTGACTCTTGGGACATTTTCCTTCAAATAAGAGATGCTTAATGGCATAAGATTTTATTTCTTTGTGGATTTATCCACAATATTGAGTTCTGTGGTGAATAATACGTAATTATGTTGTTAATGGTTTCTATTGGTTTCAGTCTCCTACAATCAACTGAGAGAGCACAAAGGACTGGGATCTATTAACTAGTTACATAATAGAATTTAATATTGTAAAATAAATGCAGACAACATAAAAGAATACTATAACAAAAATCAAAATATAGGAATACATTATTTAAAACCAGTGGTATCTATGAGAAGAATGAGAAAATACTTCTTAGAAATGTTTTTTTCCCCCAGAGAATATATGAAAGGAAAATTTGTTTATACTTTAAAAAATAGTTTATGTATTACTTTCCTAGTTTTTACAAAAGCTTCAAAATTTACAGAATATTTTAATGTGGGATTACTAAATTGTAGGTCTTATAATACAGCAGGTAAAACATCCAGGGAGATTTATTTCTGTACTGAAGTCAAAATTTTTAAGTGAATGAAATAAGGTCACAGTATGAGGTGGATGGCACGGTCTCATTCAGGAGAAAATGCTCCTATGTTTATGTGTGTGTGTGGGGAAAGTCTACAAGGCTACTCTCATTTCAGCCTTTTCAGTTTTTACATATTAAAGGTTTACGGGAGCAGGATTATCCCTTTAGCAGTTATTACACTCAATAAAGATATTTTGAAAAATGAGATTGATAGAAGCAAAAGGAAATGACTTGCCACTAACAAGCTACTAGTGGCAGAGTGGGGCTAAAATCAAGTCAGCAGAAGTGTTGCTACGGCTTGGGGAATTTTAGCTTTTGCCCCTCATTTTCTATCAGCCTTCCCAAACCACCTCTAATAACAGTAACAACAATAACAATAAAAGTATCTTTAGAGGGGGAAAAGGCTATGTCTCTGACATCTTGAGAAGGAAGTATGAAATGAGAAAACTGTCAAAAAATGAGCATAGGTTTTTGTGACGGGCAGAGGTGGTAATGGAGCTGTGGTCAGAGTTCGATCAAGTCGGCACAAAACCAAAACAAAATAACAAATTTGCTCGACAAATGAAGTCTCTCCTGCTCCTACTTATGTTTCTATCACAATAATTATTATAGAATTGATATGGGAATGATACTGAGTTAAATATGGTAGTCTCTTTGATTTATGACTGATTTTTCTTGGACTATTAATGGTTTTCATCATTAGGTAGTCGCAGCTGAACTCAAAGCACTTAACACACTGACGGCCCAGCAAGGGGGAGGAATGAAGGAGCTCAGTAGTGACCCCAGACCCCTCCACCTGCAGGTTTGGGCACAGTTCTTTCCAGTGTTTGTATATTTTCATTACATAGATGCCTTTCTTACAGCCTTTATTCATGTTACCTTCACCTGTACTCTAAGAGTATAGCATGTGTTTATTGTGGCATTTCTTTATTAAGAACTTAATATCTTTTCTAAAATGGTGCTGGAGTTACGATAATTACTTTTTTAGGGCTCTGGTTATGGAGGGTTGATTGTTCTGCCTTATAAGCCCTCATAACATTTTGCACACCGTGAGATTTCTCAGAAATGAGTGTATCTGATCATGGTCTCTACTTGTAGAGCAGGGCTTTCCGTGATGATGGAAATGTTTTATGTTTTCCTTTTAGTACTGCAGCCACTAGTCACAGGTGGCTGTTTAATTTGGAGTTCATTATATTAAACAAAAAGTACAATTTCTAAGCTGTGCTATCTGTATTTCAGGTGCCCAGTAGTCACTTGGTGGCTCGTGGCCCCCCTGTCAAAACTAGACAGAGATTACAGCACATAAGGATGGGTGAGCCCCTCGGAAAGACCTCATTCAGTTTTTCCAACATTTTCCTGCGTAGAGATGGAGAATTTTCTTTGGGTGAGAAATTCAAACAGCAGCCCTAGGGTAGTGGTGGGCATGTGGAGTCCTAGGGAGGGGAAGTGGCGTGACCATGAGTCTGATACTGCCTGTGAGTTAGTTTGAGAAGGACGCCTCCTGCCTGCCTAGATACCCCCCCGAGAGGGACACTTGAGGAACAGGTAGGAAGGACAGCATCATTTGGCTTTTGAAGGTACGCGCTATTATAATCTAGTAGAAACTGAGAATGATTCTCCACCCTTAAACTGGAGGGGGAATTAAAGGAGGGTCATCGAGACAGGAGGTAATGTGGAATTTCCCACTTTGTGATTACAGCGGGTAAAGCGATCTTAACTGCTGTTGCTTCTGTGTACACCTTCTGCCTCAGTCTTACACTGAGGGTCAGGTTGGTTAATGAGACCTTTGACTTTTTTTTTTTCCTTTCTCTTTGTAGTACAAAAGAGCTACAAGGAGAACAGGAACCTAATGCAAAGTAAAACATCTGTGTTGAAAGGTCTGGTATGAAGTCACGTTTCACTTTGCAGAACTCTGTGCGTCTGAATGCCCAGTCGTTTTGAACAGAAACAATCTCATATGTAATAACCTGATTTTTATTCTTTTGGGCTTTTGTCTCTATGTGTTACTTTTGCATAGGTTTAAATAGACGCATTGAGCATAATTCTACCAAATTATGCAGTTACAAAAGTTTATTGTATGTTTTAATGGATTTATATAAATCTGTATTTTTAAATTAATGTTCACAATGCAGCATGGCTCATTATGGCAGCTGTTTAGCATTTTTTATCTTGCAGGTTAAGTGCAATATTCTGTTACATGAAATATTTTAAGGTACTAAAATTTAAAGTGCATAGCGGTATGGGTAGATGGGCAATGCCATTGTGGTGTGAGTTGAGTGCTCTCCCTCTCGGTCCTATTTGCTCTGTAAAAGGGAGCAGCCGCTGCTTTCTACCTCATTGTAATTCACATTGCATCCAGTGCTACTGAAAAACTAATGAAAATGCTGGGGCTACCAGGCTTTATTTTACTGTTGAGAATTCTCAGTGGTTCCAGCATTATGTAGTGCCTAATTCTCTTGGTGTTACCTTCTTTTTAAATAGTGATTTTTATTTTCTGTCCAGTGATCCATTTCATTCATTAACCCCGTAACACATGGAGTAAGCTTCATGTCACAAAAGAGCTTCCAAAGGAAGAGTCATGCATAGGTTTACAAAGATAGCTGTTCTGATCGTTTCTGAATATCAATATACGAATTCTCACTGGCCTTAAAAACTATGGCTTTTAAGTCAAACTCTGAGGATCAAAGTGGTGGATAAGAGAGTAAGTGCTGTGTTTGCCTTAGTGTAGGATCTCAAGCGATGCAACTGTTGCCATAGCAAAATTCATAAAATCTGTTTAGTGCTCCCAAGGAAAATCTAAACTAAGGTATAAGGATTGTAATGTCACTCATTCCCCTTTCATTGGATTTCTTCTTCTTAACACAAAATAAACATTGGATGTACCCTTCTTTTGAAATATTGATTAGCTATGAGAAGTTGACTAGGATTGGCTCTTATGTATAATCTGTACAGATTTGTGCTCAAAATAGTAATTGTCATTCATGCCATGCTTTATGTCAAGTGCTGTATCTGAACAGCTGGCGCCCTAGATGATTTAAGACAGTTTTGAAATATAAGGGGTATTATCTCTGGGCTATTATGAAATGTCTGATCTTGATTTTTTTTTTTTAACCCTTGTAATTTAAAGATATCAGTACTTTTTTTCTGTATATCCTTGTAGGTGTGTATTAACTACCAAAACCCATTTTCTTTTAATTTTAATTTTTTTTTAGTGTCCCTTTGTCACCCTTGGTATAGTGCCGTGGTGTAATAGCTCACAGCAACCTAAACTCTTGGGCACAAGCAATCCTCTTGCCTCAGTTTTTTGTTTTTAGTAGAGACAAGACCTTGTACAGGCTCAGGCAATCCACCTGCCTCAGCCTCCCAGAGTGCAGGGATTCCAGGCGTGAGCCACCGCGCCCAGCCTTAAATTTTTAATTTGTAGTTTGCAGTTATGTATAAAGTTGTCTGAACACTATAAGGATATTATAGCAGCATTTTGTATATTATATTTCTCCACGTACTAAGAATATATGTTAAGTTGTTGCTGATGCTGATCTAAGTGCTCAGTAACTGCAGAGGCTGCTGTCTGCACAACATGTTTATTATACTCTTCATGTGTCCACACCCATATCAAGAAAAGCAGGAAGCAGAAGACATACCTCCTTGAAAATGGCACATCAGCTGTCATGAGAGGAGGAGTGAGAATGATTGATGGTCTGAGAGAATGAAACCCTGCTTTCAGAAATGCACTAAGACCAGACTCTGGACACATCAGAGATGGTCCTTGGCAACAGCTGAGGGAACTCACTGGGCAGAGAATAGCAAGTCCGTAAGAATCCCGAGTCTGTAATTTGGAAAATTTTCTTGAACAAAATTGAAGTATTTAGGTGAATATATAACTCACATGAAAAACAGTTCTGTTGAAATTAGGAAGCTGAGTAACAGAGGAATACTACCATGAAAGGGGGGGACCGGGTATCCTCTCGAGAGGCTATGACTCCATTGTGGGCATATCACAAAATGATGGAATGATTCGTGAAGTGCTGTGCGCCACTCAAAGCAGGAGAAACAGGGACAGGAAACTATAAAATCATGGAGATTGGAAGGTGTGTGAGATTTTTACATGAGACTCAGGCTGTATCTAAAAACACCCCCATCATATCCCCATGGCCGCACCCTATCTTCCTCTCTCACTGAGTCGATTGTGACCGGTGACGCGTCCATAGGTCCTTGGCTTCCCTGTGATCACTTTTCCCCTCATCTCTAACATAGACTCTTTCCAAAAGAGACATCTGCTCCCCTCCCCTGCCGTGAACCAAAAGAGGTGGACAGAGGGATGAAAGCTCTTTGCTTTTCTTTACAGGAAACTCCAGGGTCAAATCTACACATAACCAATGTTAGGTAGGGATCTGGGAATGAATTTCAGGGCTGTCTTTATGTGACATGAATACAGTGCACCTGTACAGACAAGATTATGCTTGTATCAGATACCAGATTACAGTATTACAGCCTATACAATTAGGTCTCAAATGCAACAACCTTACACTAGGACAACTCTATCCCTTCTTAAATACTTAATGACCCATTCATTTTAAATACTACTTTTTTGGGATGTCTTTGAGAGACCACTGAAATGTGATTGTAGAATGTTTGGAATTCTTGGTAGTCTCCAGTTTATATTAATGTTTCAGCTCTAAACTGTTCTTTTCCCCTACTTCTGAGTCATCTGTGACTCTTTTTGTGAAAGGAGTAACAATGAAAGTTTTACTTTTTCTTGTCGACGGGAACCTCATATTTTAAGGAAGGATATATTTATTCAGAACCTACACTTGATAATAGGTACTCTGGTTGGGAACTTTTTATATATTTTATGTAATTTTTAAAGGAACCTTATGATTTAAATATGTATGTTTACAAATAAGATGGAGACTCTGAGAAATAGGTACTTACAATTAGAAAGCTAATGAGGTACAGATGGGCCCAAACCCCAGTTTTGAGTTCAGTCCATTTTCTTTAATATGAGTGTCTTTCTTCATTTTACTCCTTATCTGTAGTAAAGTTGGTAATACTTACAGTACCCATTTAATAGAACTGTGAGAATCAGATGAATATGATAACAGTACCTATATGAATTCCAAGCTATTATGATCAATAGCATTAATTTGACAGCATTACCAAAATGTTCTTTTATCATATTATACCAAGATTTCTGCGTACACAGTGTCCTTCTGTGCAGAATTCTATCTGTAGCAGTAGATACTTCAATTATTTGTTAGACTCCTCGTGGTTATGTTTGGGTTTCTTTGAGAATGAGTTTTACACCCTTCCAATTGTTGGCAAATATTCATACTGGAGAAAAACTACCCATCTGTTGAACTGCTAGCCAAAACATCACAGTCAGTCAAAATAACAGACTCGGCTTTAACACAAATTATGATGAGACAGTGTAACAGAATATAAGTGATATCCTAGAGGTGTGGAAAGAAGTAGTTATCAGTTTGGGAAAATTTAAGATCATCATATAAATTTAAGTCTGGGTTTGGAGGAACATAAATGCTGAAAAATTGCATTTAGATGTCATGGAAGTTAAAGTTGAATGAACAGACAGTAGGAGAAAAAGAAAAATCGTAGTGATTATCCTAGACCCAGCTTATATTACAGATAGGCTTGACGATTCCTAGGCATATGAGCCATTGGTGTCCATAGGATAGAGATCTACTTGAGGAGCTTGGTAGGTTATGTATGTAGGATCCTGTATTTTCTTTCTTTCTTTTCTTTTTTTTTTTTTAAATTAAATCATAGCTGCGTACATTAGTGCAATCAAGGGGTACAATGTGCTGGTTTCATATACAATCTGAAATGTTTTCATCAAACTGTTTAACATAGCCTTCCTGGCATTTTCTTAGTTACTGTCTGAAGACATTTGTATTCTGCATTTAGTAAGTTTCTCCTGTACCCTTCTAAGATGAACCATAAGTGTGGCCCTACCAGTTACCCTCCCTCCACCCCAACCTCCCCCTCCCCTCCCTTCCCATAGTATTCCATTGTATACATGTACTACAATTTATTAATCCATTCATGGGTATATACCTAGTAAAGTAATTATAGGATCGAATGGCAGGACTATTTTTAGATCTCGAAGTACTCTCCAAACATCCTTCCAAAAGGAACGTATTAGTGTGCATTCCCACCAGCAGTGTAGAAGTGTTCCCTTTTCTCCACATCCACGGCAACATCTCTGGTTTGGGATTTTGTCATGTGGGCTAATCTTACTGGAGTTAGGTGATATCTCAAAGTAGTTTTGATTTGCATTTCTCTGAATAAGGATGGTAAGCATTTTTTCATGTCTGTAGGCCGTGCACCTGTCGTCTTTAGAGAAGTTTCTCTTCAAGTCCTTTGCCCACCCTGAGATGGGATCACTTGTTCTTTTCTTGCTAATATATTTGAGTTCTCTGTGGTTTCTGGTTTTTAAACCTTTGTTGGAGGCATAACCTGCAAATATTTTCATTTTCTTGAAGCACTTGATATTTTAGCTATGAGCATCCTGAATGTGAATAGTTTTTTTTTTTTAAAGTGTATTCGTTGCATGCAGAACAAGTATAACTTTATGCTTTTAACTAGGATACTCATATTACCTTTTTGTTAAACAGATTGTCATTGACCACATACAAAAATATCTTTAACCTAAGTATAAGGTAGAAATAACAGCAAACAAATACTCACATCGCAATCAACCAGTCTAAGAAGTGCCGCAAATCTTATTTCCCCTCTGTATCCCATGAAGGAACCACGTTTTTAAATCACGTGCGCTTATTACTGACTTTTCCTACAGTTTTTCCACATGTGTATTGTAATCAGTATTCGATTTAGTTTTAAATGTTTTTAATTTTATTCAGATTCAGTCAGACTGTGTTTATTCTTTTTTTTTGGCCCAGTATTCTGAGGTTTATTCATGATGCATATAGCTGCAATTCATTCAGTTTTTTTGCTGTATAGTGTTCTGTTTTATAAATGCACCATAGTTTGTTTTCTGTTTTTAACTGTTACTTCAATGCCATCAACATTTGTGTACTTCTTTCCTATTGAACGTGTACAGGAGTTTTTCCAGGATATGTAATTTGTAATGAAATTGTTGGGCCATGGGTATGCTTATCTCAGCTTCACTAGATAATTTCAAATTGTTTTCCAAAGTGACTGTACATTTATACAGAACCATCCATGTATCATACTTCCCATTGTTCTAAATATTCACCATTTGACATTGTAGGAGATAATGATTTTTGCCAATTCTAAATTTTCATTTTAATTACAACCATATTTCATATCTCTAGAAGGTTTTTCTTTACCTGTACATTAACAGTTTATTGCTCAATTTTAATCTTTTATTTCTTTAAACATATTAAACATAGTTACTTCTGACAAAACCAAATTTTAAGCTCTTTAAAATTTTTAATTTTTACATATACTTGGGTTTATTAGGGTTCCACTTTTTGCTTTCACAGAATTAAAAAGGCATAAAATTTAATAACAATGTTTAAGATGAGGACTAGAAACAAAAACCTCAAAGAACAAAGGAAGATAAATACATGCAGAAAAGAAATCAGACGATTGCCAAATTTTAAGCTCATCTGTGAATTTATTCAGCTGTATGGAGTCTTGCTTACTGGTCTTTGTTCCCTTATTTTGTTTGGAAATTTTCTTACTCATGCTGTTTGGAAATTCTTTATAACCTAGATGAAAGGTACACTTACCCAGAACGAATTTACTTTTTGTTATGGTGGCTAACTAGGACATGAATGACCCTGAATCTCCCTCCACAGTTAATGTTTGTGCTTGCGGTTTCTTTAACCAGAAAGATAATGTGAATTTTGGTTGCAAGCTTGGTTAGATACCAGTTCATGGTTATGAGTCTGAAAAAATCCACTATCCCCTCTGTCCAGTGGTCCACATTGGCAACTTCCTTGCTGTTTCTTCTGTGGAATAGAATTATTCTAATTTATAGTTATTTCAAGTCATGAATTGTTCTAATTTACAAAACATACTCCTTTGGAATCCTTGGGTCAATTCAAAAGTTTGGTTTTCGACTTTGCAATGTGGGCAGGGCCTCAGCACAGTTTCCAGTGCTTTGTGCCCCTGGTGTCTGTTAAGATGGAAGCCCAAGTCTTCAGGTTAGTGAAATGTCTCCAGTGAGAAAGCTGTCTTGAATATTTACCTCCTTGGACTCCTGGTTTTAGTTGATGATACATTCATATAAGGATACTTTCCTTTCTTATCACCCAAACAATGAATTTTATTTTCTTCAATAGAACTTATGTCTTTATTTTTCTTCTTTTTATTATAAAAATTCTAATCATGCAGAAAAGGTGAAGGGATACAGCAGGAAATATAGCACCTACTTTAATTGTTAGTATTTTGCCATGCTTCTGTGCGTGTGTTTCCTGAACCATTTGAAAGGAAGTTGCGGATACTAGGTTGCTCCACTCTGAATGCTTTGTTATCTTCTAAACACAAAGACATTCTCCTTTGTATTGTAAACTTAGACCAGTGGTTCTCAACCTTCCTAATGCCAGGACCCTTTAATATAGTTCTGCATGTTGTGGTGACCCCCAGCCATAAAATTTTCCTTGCTACAACAATGAAATGCAGTGATTCACCAGTTATTACCATTTCATTGTTGTAGCAATGAAAATAATTTTATGGTTGGGGGTCACCACAATACAAGGAAATGTATTAAAGGGTTGTGGCATTAGGAAGGTTGAGAACCTCTGCCTTAGACAATTAATAGGTATTACATAAAATAGTAAATTCTTAATTCATATTCAGATTTCTCTAGTCCCTAAATCTTTCGTATGTATTCTCTGCAACACCCCCTCTCCCCGCAAAGAGGATACAAACAAAGGCAGTGATGCATTTAAAAAGATTTTTGTTGAACATGGTTATTTGGGTTATTTGGTTTACTATATGGTCAGATATGGAAATGTGGTTTATTGTTTGGTTTTTGTTAAAATCTGCTTTGACTTTATCTTAGTAACTCAATGTACTCCATTTTTTGCTCTCTATTCATTTTCCTTGTGAGTTTGATTATTAGGATATGCAGTCGAAAAAATATTTTTGTGTCCTTTTTAAGGAATGTGCCACTAATGTAGAAGATACAAAGATATTTAGTACATTGACTTTCATTCAAATAGTTACAAGTTCTAAATTACTGTTATGTAAGTGGGCTGACCTTACCCAGGATTGTATCCCAGGGCTTCCATTTTTAAAAGGACATTGGTTTTACAGAACAGAACAAGTTCATCTTTGGACTTTTCTTTGGACCAGTGAATTCAGCTGAACCCTGCCGTCGCTCAACCCAGCCGTCTAAAGATAGGACAGAGAATGATGAGAACTAAGTCAGCCATGTTACTTCATAGGAAACAATAAAGATTTTTTCCTCAAATGTAAAGGTGTCCTAATGTTGTTTCTCATTACTAGTAATTCTCTTTAGAGCTTAAGACTTGATGAATTTAATGTTGCCTGAGAAATTGTTGAGGTGGTTTAGTATTTTAAAAAGGACAGGGGTGAATAATAGTAAGCACTGCATGGGAAACACACTGCTGCTTTTTGAGGGTTTGATGTACGCATTGACCTGCACGAAGCCCCCATGTTTGGTTTTTTTCTTTGTTATTGGCTTCTCTGTAGCTCACTAGGATTTTAAATATTTATATTTTATATTTTCCTGCACCTGCCCCATGACAATATATATAGACCATACAAACAAAGATGTATTTAGGGAGGAGATTGTGAAACTGTTTTATTAATGTCCTGATCTCCATTGGAAACGAAGGTACTTTTTCAAACACTGTTCAGGCATGCAATCCAGCAGTCAGTAACTGTGCAGATTATAATCATGAGCTTCTCCTCAACACGTGTGTGGCTATTGTGGTAATAACTGGTGAATCACTGCATCTTAATTTGAATGAATAAAATATAGAAAGCTCAGCAGAAGCATTTAAAAAAAATGTATATCCATGAATTTTAACTTACTAGAGAGTGAAAAATGGCTTTGATAATAGAATGCTTTTCTAGTGCTGCTAATGCAAACAGGGGCAGGTAATTTTTTTGGGGGTTCAGCTGGTTTAGGTACAAAGTAGCTTTTTGCCATTCCTCTTATGTGTAATTATCACCCTTCAGTATTTAGAAGGTTCTGTTTCTTTACTTTTTTAGACTTGTTTCTAACTATCCAAATAACTGTCTTTGGAATATCTTAATATTTTCAGTGATCATTATGGAAAACATTGAATATTGAACTAACATTTTTCTTCTGGAAAGGGTCATTGGTCTAAGACCATTTCTGTCTCAGTCCTACTTCTTGGAGGCATATTTGTTTTTATAACTTTCTATATGTAGCATTAATATTATATTTATTTACTTTGGCATACTAATTTTTTATATTTCTTTTTATCTCAACCCCTTAATTCACTTATCTTACACTAAATAAGCTCATAGTGTGAACTTAACATATGTTTTCAGACCTCATCTCTTTTTCCTTTATCTTACCTCAGAGTTCAGGGGCAGTTCTGCCCGTTTTTTCTTTTGCCATATCTTGCCCTGTTGAGTTTACTGTTCTTCTAGCACAGAATGAATGTCTCAGATTGCTGTGACATGTGACACTTCTACCTTCTTTACTCAATCTTGCATTCTTTTACCAAAGAAATCTTTTGGAAATATAATACCTTCCTACTGACTGACCCTAGGATGTGAACTCTAATTTGTACCTGGATTTCAAAATCTCTCCTTTGTCTTTTTCAGTCCTACTATTCAAAACTCACCATTAAGAGACCATGTTCCTGTTTTTCCGTTTAGAACAATATCCTCACTTCTCAAAAAAGATAGGAAAGACAGTTTGGCAGATTGTGGAATAGTACCTAAAAGATGAAGCCATTAAACTGTGCCTCCTGGTGTTGGAAGGGAGCTTTTGGTGCTGTAAGAGTCATCAAGCAAGGCAGGGTATGGGAGCCAGCTCTGCAGAACTCCTGAGAGCAGAGACAGTGTAAGCAAGGAAACTTAGGGTGCTCCAGAAAGATTGTTTTTGCAGGAAGAGAGAGGACTGTATTTAGTAAGATAGAGCAACAGGACAGAAGGACCAAATTGCTTATTCACAAGCAGGTTTAAAATTGGGGTTTACTAAAGCAAGTGGCCATTAAAAATATTAAGATTGTGCCAGAGATCATGAGATGACCAAGCTGGAGTGAGAGAGCCAGAGAGGGGCACATAGGGGTGACCTTTGAACAGGGCCCCTTTCTTGCCTAGACATGCAGGAGATGGGGCAGCTCACGGGAACAAGCCAGCAAGCTGAGTGTCCCGCTGCCCTTGATCTAGCAGGCTCAGGAATGTGGGCCTGAGGACGTCCTGAGTATTTCTTGTCATCTTGCCTTTTTTTGTTTTGTGTCCCTGTTCTTTGAAATGGGTGATTTTCTCCTATTCATTTCCCCAGATGTCGTGGACACTGTAATGGTAGGAGTACGGACTTAGGAGGGAAGCTGACCTAGCCTTGAGTTTTTTCTTCTAGCTGATGAGCTGGGTGACCCTGCCCAACTTCTCCATTCCAAACTCTAGTTCACTTCTCAATAGCGGAGGTAGTAACATAATTTATAATATGTATATTATATATAGGAATATATATGATAAATACTCTGCTGGTATAAGTATTAAAAATTCTGGTTCTCTAAGCCAGTTTTGAGGCTTAGAAACGTGTTTTTTATCAGCATCTATAGTCATAGGTAACTATTAAAGAGTATATGGTGTCTTGTGTACTTATGTATAAATAATGAAAAATTTAGAGAAAGTTTGAAAGAAAACTAATTTCAACAGACTGAATTCACTTAATTTTATTTCTTTGCATACTCATCCTTTCAGTCTGTCTCAGAGCAGTTATGGGTCATAGATATCACAATCACCTCTCCCAGATGGTACTAGAGACTCCTTTTATGGACAGTTCATTCTGACTGGGAGCTGCGGTTCTCTGGAGGCTCCGTACCTTATGGAAGGACATTGAAGGAGAGCAACTTACAAAATCTGTTTCTAATGTTCTGTATTTGTGTGCCTTGCGTTAGGTCAAGTCTCTTTATTGAGAAATGTCACATAAAGTTTCCAAGTCTCATTTTTGTTTTTGTATAAAGAACCCATTCATTGGTGGGACATATTGGTAAGAAGCCTTGTCTCCTACCCCCATTTATTTGACACCCATTTGTATACCTTTTCTACTTTTTTCCTAAAGTAATTGTTAGTATTATGTGTATGTTTTCACAACAGGCCCCAGGTAATTTAGCATAAGCGTTGACCATCTGAAAGAATTACACATTGCAGTATCAGTGGAGAGATATTTATAAATGTCAGTAATAGTTATGAATATAACCAGGACAGGAGCTTTAACAGATATGTGAGATGTGTATTAAGCCATTTTCTGAAAATCATTTGCTTTGTGTTTTATGGCAGTACCTAGTAGATCTGCATTTAGAATGATAATTCATGCTAATGGCTTTCATCTCCCAAGAGGTAGCAGAAATCAATTCTAAAATGGCAGAATGAAAGGGTATAGCAAATAAAGTCAATGAACTGTCAAAGAATTTTTCTTCATTAAACAAGTCCCAAAGCCGCCTGTGTTATACTGATCTTCCTTTGCTCTTCTTTCCTGGATTCTTAGGCCAGTTTGATTCATGATTTCTTTTTCCATAATTAAAAAAATATGAGCAAACATGTTTGGCCAATGAAACAGAAGGTATTTGAAAATAATACCTTGGAGCAGCATCTCAATCTTCAGCAAAATGGAGAAGAGGAAGTGCAGCATTGATTGCTGTTGCTAAGCAACGGTTTTTGCAGCAGCTGTGCGGGGACAGTGGTGGTGTCTGCCAACGTGCCGTGCGGGGTGGGAAGCAGCACAGCGCTGTGTTTCAGGGAAATCAGAGTCAGAGCCCTGCATTTCCTCTTTTTCTCTGAATTTTCTCATCAGTATTTGAGACACTAAGATCATATGGTCAAATAGACAGACTCTGAGAAATTGGGAGCACTTTGGGGATTTTTAGAGAACTGCGATTAGGTTTATAGAGGCAATTCTAAAAACAGAAGTCCTATTTTCTGAAACACAATTTTTTCCATTCATGCATATGTCCACACATTGGATATTCAAGGCACTGTGCTGCCCTTAAGAGTTGGGCATTTCCTGCCCACGTATTGGATCTGTGCACTGTAGGTGTGGTGGAGGAACCACGCCCTGCAGCTGTGAGGGCATCTGGGGGCCACCTTATAGGATTGTGACTCTCACACTTCAGAGGACATTGGACTCTCCTGGGAAGCTTACTAAAAGATCTCTCAGTTCTACTGGTAATTGTATTACCAGAGAGCTGGAAGAGAACTTAGGAATCTGCAATTTTTTTTTTTCGAGACAGAATCTCACGTTGGTGCCCTCTGTAGAGTGCTGTGGTGTCACAACTCACAGCTACCTCAAACTCTTGGGCTTAAGTGATTGTCTTGCCTCAGCCTCCTGAGTAGCTGGGACTACAGGCGCCTACCTCAGCACCGGCTCCCTTTTGTTGCAGATGTCATTGTTGTTTAGCAGGCCTAGGCTGGGCTCTAACCCACCAGCCCTGGCGTATGTGGCTGGTGCCCTACTCACTAACCTATAGGTGCCAAGTCAGGAATCTGCATTTTAAACAGGTATCTGGACAAATCTGTGGATACTGGGGGTAGAAGAACCACTCTTGATAAATACTGAAGTAGTTGAATTAGTGAAGATTTTAATCAGTGTTCCCAGGAAATGCATCATTTATCAGTTTTAATTCATTAATGGGGAAATGACTTGCTGTGGGTTTGTTGGTCAGTCCGTCTCCCTCCCAGGTTGGTTCTTGGGTCTCTTCGTCTTGAAATTGTTTTGATTCCATAGAGTTATACGAGGTTGAGTTTCTTCCAGGATCTGGTCTGTGGATCTCTCTCAGGGATGTTGACGGGTGACTCAGCGTTTTTGCTTGGGTCTTACCTGAGAGCAAGAAATGGAAGTGCATCAGAGTACACGAGTTTTGATTTGCATAGGTACGCTGTAAACAGACCTTGAAGACTAAAATCCTGCCATTCATTGCAAACAGGAGAGAAAGGAACAAGTGAATATCTGAACCAACCAGTTGTTTTTTTGTTTGTTTGTTTGTTTGTTTTGAGATAGTGTCTCATCATGTGGCCCTGGGTAGAGGGCATCATAGTTCACAGCAACCTCCAGCACTTGGGCTCAAGCGATTCTCTTGCCTGAGCCTTCCAAGTAGATGGGACTACAGGTGCCCTCCATGACACCCAGCTATTTGTTGTTTAGCAGGCCTGGGCCAGGTTTGAAACCACCAGCCCCGGTGTATGTGGCTATTGACCTAACTGCTGAGCTACGGGCGCCGAGCTCGTTCATCTATTTTTACTACACAGCTGATAAAGTTTCAGTGATCAGTTAATAAAGTCTGACCAATCCTTTCATGAAACTTTATGTACTTCTAAAGTGCTTACATAAATTGACAAGTAAATTTTTTAATATGTATTTTAATTATTTTATATAGTATTTTAATAGATTAGATTATTTAATAGATTATTTTTATATAGTATTTTAATACATCCCTATTTTTTTTCTTTAGCTATACAATATATGCTCCAGTTCCTGGTTTTAGTCTTAATGGAGACCATATTTAAGATTTGGCCTTATGCCATGTGGTAGTACAGATTAATACATGGCGCTTGTTAGTATAGTTTGTATGTTACTTACTATGTATACTTGTATTTATATGTATTTGTAATGTATATTTAACACTTTATCTGTCAAGCTAGATAACTTGTGCATTTAGAACTGCTCAAATGTTACTAAGGTCTGTAATTTATTATCACAACCTTTTTTTTTTTATTATTTTTTATTTTTTATTATCACAACCTTTTTCTTGGTCCCTCACCAGAATGGTGTTCATTGAATGTATACGATACAATTGGAAGGAAATTAGGTTGCACTAAAGGCATTACCAGCATGAGTGGGGAGGTGTAAACGCTAACATTAATCAATAGTAGGGCTTCATTTATCTACTCTATAATGCAGACATTTTTCCTTGTATTTATATTTTCCAAATTGCTTCCAGTTTTAAATTAGTTGCCCTCATTTCAAACTATACTAAGCAGTGAAATAATATATTTTCTGAATCTAATCCATTGTATGTGGTTTGACCTTTAGCTGAATCCAGTAGTAAAGATCAAAATGAATTATGCTTGAGTGGAAAGAGATTTTAATGTTGCTCTGTACTTGGTTTTCCCTCATCCCACATGCTGTTTAATATTATTAATTCAGCTTGAATGATGATGAGCCAAACAACGACCTCAGTTGGTTTTGGTTAATGCATTCTTGGATGTTGTGGAAGTGCCTTAACACCTGACTGGTTCCACATAAATAGCACTGCATTTTTATACTGTTCACAAGAGAAAATGCAATGTGATTGCCTATGAGCTGCAGAGAACAGGTTTCTAGATGTATGCATTTGTGCCACAAGTGGCCATAAACAGGAAAAATAAACTCATATTTTATATTAAAGTTTATATATACACACAGAGAAATACTTTGCAAAATTTTATAAAATTCTATAATGAATACTTTGTAAGTGTATATTTAGCTACAGTTCTCCATTTTTCTTATGTATGTATATATGATGACCTTTGGGATAGCCTGTATGTAACTTCAGGGGTTACATATTTGCATCCAGGAATTTAGTGTTTAGAATATGATAAGCTATGACTATTTGACAGGTTTTTACTGAACCTTTCCAATAAGTTGAAAGGCACAAATAAGTTTGAGTACTGGGGAAGTGTAATAATCCCTTGAAACGAACTATTCAGAATATTTAACTCTGTTATCAATGAGGTGTTAGTGAGAAGGGACCCATCCACATGCTTTAGATTTATTTTGTTTTAATAATGTCTACATACACTTTACAGTCATTTTGGCTTCTGTGTAATGTAATTCACAATGCGAAGTCAGTGAAATAGCATCAGTCTCATTTACAATGACTGGGCTTTCAAATTTCCCTTGTTTAATTTGCTGGCTTTATGATGGCTATTGCAGCAGCTCTGCTGCAGAAACCAAGTACACATGGAGGGAAATAAGCTGTGCTTTCAGTTACCCAATGATAACTATCATGCTGGAATTATTTTACATCACATAGATACAAAATTCAAATCTCACCCATTCTCCTAATTCTGTCTCCTATGATTTTACTAGAGTGAGGCATATTGTCCCTGTTAATTTTCACTTTAAGAAATTTTGAGAATACAGATTTGCTTCTGCTGTGACAGTTTGTACATCTTGGTTAACTGGACTAGTTTAATATAAAACAAAGAACTCTCAAATGTGCTGTTCCCCAGCCTGTTTAATGTCCAGTCCTTGTTTCTTATTAACATGACTCCTGTGAAAACTTGGTATAGAATGATAGATACAATCAGTGCCTGTAAAGCACTGACCAAAAAGCAAATCTAAAATGAGAAAGCTTTCTTACGCAAATCTTCCCCATCAGACACATGTGATTTTTCTTCCTTCCACTTGGAAATGAAAAAACAGGATTCATATCCCATAGTTGTAACAATTTTGTAGACATTAGAGCTTTTTTCTTTTTAAAAATTGTTTATGGATTACAACCTTTCTGTGAATGTCCTTTTGTCTTTTACTCTTTGTACGAGCATTCTTGATAAATATTACCATGATGGCCCTTTCTCCTGGGTCACATTCCTATGATGTGATTTGTTGTCCACATCCCTTTTATAGAGTAGCTCCTAGTTCACTCAATTCTTCTATATTTGATGGAAATAAGAGGACACATACTTAGGAATTCCATCTTGGAGTGCTGAGAAAAGATTCACAAAGTAAAACTAATAACATGGGCCAGTGATAAAGATGAAAACATGGAAGTAGATACAATGTAAATAAAGAGAAGCATGTTTGCAGCAGATAATAAACAATGAGGTTGTAATGATGGAAAGAGTAATTTGAAAGAGGCAAGTAAACAAATGAATCATTTACACCTAGGAATTCAGATTTTGTGACGTTATAACCTGGGTGCAGCATATAATTATCCAATTTTTATGTCCATTATCCAGTATCTTTATAGAAGTGACTACTCATTATCGTCTTTTTAGGCACCTGATTTATATGCTATGGCACAGAGTGGCATTCCCTGTTAATGCCCAGTAACTAAATATTTAGGGAAGTTGATTTTGTTTGTTCAGAAAGTATCTGAGTGTGCAAACACTTCTGGCAAATCATTGTTTTTGAAAAGTGAATTGAAAAGTTAATATGGGGGCGGTGCCTGTGGCTCAAGGAGTAGGGCGCTGGCCCCATATACCGGAGGTGGCAGGTTCAAAACCAGCCCTGGCCAAAAACTACAACAATAACAAGGAAATGTTAATATGATATTATTCTGGAATTTGCTTTTTTATAGTTAAATTAGCTGAACTGTTACAGTTTCTAAAATTGTATTAAAATTTAAAACACTTACACTAACGTGGCTAGGGTTTTAAAGTTTTCCCAAGCTTTCTTACTTTCATTATAGCATTAAATATAAAATGCTCTTTGCCACAATGTGACTAGTGATCTATTGGTCAGAATGATAAATTTACTTGTCTGAGAAGATGCTGAGTTAGCAGTTCTGTTCAGGCAGTGTCCAAATTGCCTTTATGCAGTACACTGGATAAAAATCTAGAAATAGAATTGGTTATTGATTTTGCTTGTTTTGCATTTGTAGCAAGAGAAAAATATTTGTAATGTTTCAAGCATACAAGTTCTGTGGGGAGTTTCCTCCTGTCATTTGTGTGTGTGACTGTTGGTACCACTACAACTTCCCTATCATCCTAATTCTGTTGTTTCTCCTACCTCTGACCTTCAGCATGCCTGAATACCTGTTCAGTTTATCACAAGTTCATTTACCCATGGAATTCATGTTGCTTTTACTTAAGTGATAACTCAGAACTCCTCTTACCTTCTCACAAGGAAATTTCATGTTGGTTTATGGTGGAATATGGATTTCTATACAATTTCTCTCCCTATTTTGATATTTAGTTATGTATCATCTGGATTCATTTTTTATTTTTCTTTTTATTCATTTTAGTTTTAAATTGTTTCTGGATATTTTTGTAAAATAAATTTTAAGACCATTCTGTTTTCTGCCCATTAATTCCACATCTAATTGAAACTGCTGAGAATGGTGGAACAATATTTCATGCATGATTTCGAATGGGAAATCTGATTCTTACCACAGATGCCTCACAAGGCTAAGTGAGGGCAGTTTCCCAAGTCTGATATAAAAACCTTAGCTGAGATGGTAATTCTAATATGTGCTGCCTTTTTTTTCCTTTGGAAATGAAGATATGATAGGTAATTCATTATACCTTTTAAATAGAATATTTTTTCAACATTTGCATATTTAAACTCATTGTTAATTAGAAAAATTTAGTAAGTTGACTCAACACAAGAGTAGAGCAGGTGTTTTTAGTCTAGTTTTTTCCTAATGCCTGCTAGAGTTGAGGAAAAGCTTATGTGTATGAGAGTGTGCAGTGTTGCTCATGTGCTGTTTCCCTTATGGATCAGTGTGCCTCAGCTGGGCCCTACTGCCCTGGCTACGTGAGGGTTAAGGACCTTAGTAGAGAGACCCTCCCCCTTTATACCGCTTCACATATTTACAAGGAAAGAACACTGGATGCTTCCTGGTCAAGAAAATAACCTCCTAAGAAAGGTAAGCCCCCCAGTTCTTGTCTTGAGCTAACTTAAGATCGCTGAGCAAGCTCCCTGTAAAAACCACCCCACATTTCTATTATGTCTAAATGCCATGAATTTATTCTTTAAAGTATAGAATTCCTCATAACCTCATAAGAAAGGTAAGCCCCCCCCCCCAGTTCTTCTCTTGAGCTAACTTATGATCGCTTAGCAAGCTCCCTGTAAAGACCACCCCACGTTGCTATTATGTCTAAATGCCATGAATTTAATTCTTTAAAGTACAGAATTCCTCATAACCTCATAAGAAAGGTAAGCTCCCCCCAGTTCTTCTCTTGAGCTAACTGTAAAGACCAATCCACGTTTCTATTTTCTTATGTCTAAACGCCATGAATTTACTTCTTTAAAGTACAAAATTCTTTATCATGATCTCCATAAATCCCACCCTTCTGGAGTAATTTGACCACACATAAATAGAAGCAGATGAGAAGAGAATAAATTCAGTGTAATTCAGAGGGGGGTAAAAAGCCACCACCACAGAGCAGCAAGCTGGTACCTGGGGGTAAAACCTGGCTTTCAGGCTAACAGATTAGAAGGTGGTCTGGCCAAATGTAATTCCTCTCTAAGTGAAGTTATACTAAAATAGTTCAGAAATTCAAAGCTCATACATTCTGAATGAAGCCCTGAAGGGTTTGCTTATGAATGAAATTAATGAACATTAATCACTTACTTTGAGAACTCATAGAATTTTTCCTTACCTTCTGATACTTAGTTCTAAAATGTTAGGCAGATATATGACCTTTAGAATAAATGAGAAAATGACATCAGAATTTCTCTTTTGAAGCTAAATTTTGCCATGTGTGGGATTCTAAGCTCTCAAGCCATATAAGAGTGTATACATGACATCATGGGCAGGAATCTTGCTAAAACAAGCAGATAGGTAATTAAATGAGTGGTGAGCCTTCATAAAATTATTTAAGGTAGGATTCTTTGATTTACGTTTTTTTCGCTGCATTTGGGTCATTATAAAAAGGTAAAACAATCATTCAGTAATCATTTGAGTCTACACTGTGTTGGACACAGTGCTAAGCATTAAAAACAGGAAAAAATAAAATACACAGTATCTTTTAAGGAGCTCACAGATGAGGTGGGAAGGGTGACAGGTGGGACACGGAGACTTTAGCAATAGCTATTTCAGCGGCGTATGGGGAAAGAAATTAGCGCCATGAATCCTGATTTCAGAAATGTAAGGATGAATGACAGGTTAGGAAAGGGGGAAAGTGAGTTTAAGAGATTCTAGAAACAACATAAAAAGAAAAAGATTATAGGCCCATTTATTTGGCCCACCTACAATGGGTTTTTTTTTTGGGGGGGGTGGTTGTTGCCAGCTTATATAACTTGGGAAATTATACACACACACATGCACGCATATATAGATACACACACATACACTTATATATATATATATAATATTTCTGTGTTCTCTGGAAAGAGGAACAGGGTACCCTGGGCTGTGCTTTCACTGTGGACTAAAGTTAGCTGGCAATGGGTGGAGGTTTCTTCCCTTGAATGGAACTGGCACTCTCTGGTTCTCCACCTGGCCTGCTTGTGATTAGCCTGGTCCCTCTGTACTTGAGTTTGAGACTCCTAGTTTATGGAATTTTCACATGTTTTGACAATGAAGGGAAGCAGTTAGACAGAAGAGGGAGGAGATCTGGGCTAGGAATGGGTTGTTGCTGTTTTAAATTTGGAAATAATTTGATGTTATTCACTGAGGGAGAAGAGCCAGGGCCAAGTGAGAAACCCTAGAGAAGGGGTGTATTATGGGATGATTATCTATGTTTATCTCCAGATTTGTGTGTTGAAGTCCCAACCCCTCGTACCTTACAATGCAGCCATATTGGAGATAAAGTATTTAAAGGCGTGATGAAGTCCTGGTGATGCCCTGGTCCTTTACAGCTGGTGTCTTGATAAGAGGAAGAAGTATTAGGGCACACATGCACAGAAGGGATGGTTATGGCTGACTCCTCAAACCAGAGGCCTGCAGACACTGCGATCTTGGACTTCCAGCCTTCAGAAGTGTGAGAAAATGTTTCTGTTGGTTAAGCCACCAGAATGAGGTATTTCGTTACATCTCTAGCAAACTAATACAGGAGGTCTTGTTGGGTGAGGAGAAGGAGATTCTTGGTGGAGCAGAGCATCTCTGATTACAGCTAGACAAATCTCCAGTATCTTGCACACATCTGGCTAAAAGTTAAATGAACATTAATTGAATTAATTTTGCTGGAAAAACCAACAAGAAGAATACAAAGCCCTAGAGTTGGAGAGATTTGCTCTTAAGTTTCAAGCCTTTATTTTCTGTGTGAAGAGGCTGAGGAGCAAATGGATTGGATTTGTTACCCAAAATCACCCTATTCTCTCTGAAGCCATGGAGACTTTAGGTTTATATAAAAGCAAGGGTCATACTTTTATAGAAGCAAAAGGACTTGGAGTATATTTTGTTAGATGACAGCAAGAAGTTCTTGTTGTTAAGAACTGTTTTCAAGGAAGATTACATTTCTGTGACTGCGTGGATTAAGTGCCCCACATCTTGAGGTTTGACTACGGAGAGGTACTGTGGAGAGGAAACGAGGTCATCTTTGGAAAAGGGGAAGGAGTTGACTTGATTTCAGCAAAACTCTTGCAGGCAGGGTCAAGGATTTTCAGGAGCAAGAGCCTCTGCCTGGGCTGAGGATTGTGAGATTGGAAAACTTCATGGGCCAATTGGGAGGTTAGATATGAAAATGAAAAAGTGCTTATATATAAATGAGAATGGATTGAGTTCATTTATAAGAAAAAGTAGATTTATATAATAGTGTTTCAGGAACTTGGGCACTATAATAAAAGGACTTATGTGTCTATAAGTAACTTGTTTTTCAAATTAAAAATACTTCATAAAAATATAGAAAATGCTGCTAAGAAAAATAATCACCCACAAGCTCATCATCTAGAAATAACAATTACTATTTAAAGTATATATTTTCAGAGTTTTCCATATTACATAATGTGTCATTATACACTTTAAAAAAATACAGTTTTTAATAAACCCATGGGACCTGAAGGTGCATGATATAAGCCAGATTACTTAGGTTAGGTTTATATTTTTTCTTTTGCAGTATGGTAAATTAGAGTAGCCGGTGTTTTCATAAAGTTTGCATTTCCAGGTTTCATCTGAACATTGTCATCTTTATTTTGCTGATTTCCTCCTTTACCAAGGTCAGCAGGGCCATAACAGCCGGTACCATCACATTCCTGGTGACATAATTAAATATTTCACATAAAATGCATGTGCCATCAGCTTAGGTTACCGATAGAGTGACCCAAATAACAAAGTGAAGAGCGTGCATGTGAGTAAGCTGATCTAGAGATGAACACAAAATCTACATGGTGGAAAAATTCTAGGTTGGCATTGACTAAAAAAATACTCCTGCCCCCCACTTAGGTGTCATTAGGGATTAGTAATTTGTGTGTGTTTTGTGTTCATTCTCACCTGGTAACCCTTGTTCCGGTACTGTGACTGGCAGTCAATAGAGGAGCATTTTGAACCTGTAGAGATGAGCAAATTTAACTAATTTGTCTCTAAAACTGTTTTTTTAACCTTGTTAATAAACCAAATTTCTGTGACTAGCAACAGAACAGTGTTATCTATAAGCAGGTAATGTTTTTTAATAAATGCAAAAAATGTGTATTTTGGTAGGATATTTTGTGAAAAAATAATGTGAGTGTAAGAAGTCTTTTCCTAGAATGGCTATTTTCAAGGAAGACTTGGATTTCTGAGACCATGTGTGCATGGATTTGGTGTTTCATATGGCGGTATGATAAGAAATCTCTTTTTGGGCTTGGTGCCTGTGGCTCAACAGGCTAAGGCGCCAGCCATGTACACCTGAGCTGGCGGGTTCGAATCCAGCCCGAGCCCGCCAAACAACAATGACGGCTGCAAACAAAAAAAAAATCGCCGGGCATTGTGGCAAGCGCCGGTAGTCCCAGCTACTTGGGAGGTGGAGGCAAGAGACTCGCTTAAGCCCAGGAATTGGAGGTTGCTGTGAGCTGTGATGCCACAGCACTCTAACCAGGGTGACCCCAAATACTTACCGCTATTTGATCTTTGACAAGCCAGTTAAAAACATTCAGTGGGGAAAAGACTCCCTATTTAACAAATGGTGCTGGGAAACCTGGCTGGCAACCTGAAGAAGACTGAAATTGAACCCACACCTGTCACCACTAACGAAGATAGACTCACACTGGATTAAAGATTTAAACATAAGACATGAAACTA
>CAUYON010115913.1:0-42836 GCA_963573935.1 Arctocebus calabarensis | reverse complement strand
CTCGTAAACACACGGAATAAAAAAAAAAAAAAAAAAAAAAAGATGTATCTTCGAGGTAGACAAGCCCAGTGCTATGCTCCCCATAAACCAATCTAGCACCAAGTTCGGTGCATAAGGGTAGGACTTTGAATGTTTTGGCTAGTTCATTTCAAAGGATTCTCCCTCTCCCATTCCACCCCAGCCAGCCACGATGACAAGTTTCTATTTGGTGCTTATACAGTTGGGGCATTTCAGGGGGTGGAGAGAGAAAAAAAGGCTGAGACTGCCAACTCATAAAACATCCTCTTAAAATTCTCTGGCTCCACCAAGCTTTCTCCTTTCCCAAAGAAACAGCTCATCCAACCAAACTCACATCCTGGCACCTTCAAACTCTTATCACCTACGAGAAGACCTCTCACTTCCACCACAGCCGGGACAATCTCACGCCCACTATTTTGGCAATAGGATCCATGGTGGCAGGGCCCAGCCCACACACCCCACGCACAACACGTGGGGCGCTGACAGGTGAAGAGTGCACGACTAATTTCTTTCTTTCTTTTTTTAAATCTATAATATTTACAATATTGCACTTTCCTGAACCTCATTGCATCTCACTAAAAACGCTGTGCATCAGTATACCTTAAAACCACGCGTCCGTCTCTTATACAAGTCATTTGCGTCTGAATTCTGTAAAACAGCCAAAGCAAACAAAAAAACCCCAAAAAAGTCGATTCTGGAATCAAATATTGAAAAAGTCATAAAGTCGCCCGTCCTGTAGCACAAGGAATCCTCAACTCGTTCCTCTGGTGCTTTGGGGCCGAGCGTGTGCATGAATACCGTGCCCAAACTCCAGGTCCCCAGGACGGTCACCGTTTGGGGGATTCGGGACTTCCTTCCCCCGCCCCCCCACACCCAGTATGTAGATCCTCAGCCTCCGCCGAGACGCGTTTCTCCTTATTGCTGCTTTTGGAGGCTGAGGGCACCTTATGAGAATAAGGGCCCTTGCCTCAAATGCTTTAAGTTCGAATCCAAATCCTCGCCAGTTCTGCAGCTTCCTCAGATGAAAGAAAGTTTATGGCAGTGAATTAAATTGTCAGCAACGAAGAAATGGCATCTTGAGGGGAGACCAGCCCCGGGATCTTTAGTTTAATATACTCTAGACAGCGCTTCCAAACGTGTGTAGTTAGCCGCATGCACAGGGAAGGGACGCCAGCAGCAGAGGACAGCGCGGCGCCGGCCCAGCGTCCCAGGACACGCCGGTGCGCGCACCGCCGCTCGCCTGCTCTCTCTTCCGCAGAGTCTCTGCACTGAGGGTCCGGCCGGGTCGTGCGTGGGCCGCCCCCGGGTGGAAGCACCTCCTCCTCCAGGGACAGGGGTGCCCGCTGCTGCGCCAGGGGCGTCCAGCTGGCCGGCAGTGGGGGCTTGGAGGGGTCGAGTGCAGGACGCAGGGGCGCGGGGCCTGGGGGCCGCGCGGCGGGTCAGAGGCCCAGGGCCTCGGCGTGCTTGCGCGCCTTCAGCCGCAGGTCAGCGATGCTGGAGTTTTTGCTGTTGCTTTTGGCGGCGGCGGCGACCACGGCGGCGGCCGAGGCGGACTCGGCCAGCGACGCGATGGGCAGCCCGAAGGGCGGCGGCGGGAACATCAAGTAGGGCGCGTGCGCCGCCAGGTGCGGGTGCAGGTGCGGGTGCGCGTGCGCCACGCCTTCCAGCTGCAGCTGCGCCTGGACCTGCGTGGGGGCAGACCCGCCCTAGTTACTTTGGCATGGGGGAATGGGGGCCTTCCCCAGACCACATACCTAAAGGTTCCTCCTTCCCTCGGGGCTGTCGCCCTTCCCCTGCCATAGGGACCACCATCCCACTCTCCCTCCGCGCGGGGAGCCAGAGCTGGCCCTTGTACACCCTCGTGCCCATCCCCAGGGGGCCACTGGCCACTTTGGACTGAGACGAATCAGGATACAGCGGGGAGTCCAAGGGAATCTCCACGACCAGGATGGGAGCTCCAGGTCCCTCTGCCCCCATGGTCTGAATTTCCCCCACCGCCTCAACCCCAAGGGCACCAGCTATCCTAGTCTGCAACTCGCGTTGCCCGGCCTGCGGGCTCCCACGGCCTAATTGCAGTCGGTTCTAGGCGGACACCATGTCCTAGAGGACAGGGGTCCTGTGGCGCGAAGGGGCCTCCCTGCCGCTAGCAAGGGTGGAACCCACAGACAGAGGAAAGGGCAAATGGAAGAGGGGTGCAGGCCTGCAACCCGGGACGAGAGGTCCTGGAAGCCCTTCTTCGAGTCCCGAGACACCCAGCATGCTGCTGGCACCATGATCTACATATAACCCACTCGCTACCCCGCCTGCCAGGGGAGACCCCAGTCCCTCCGCAAACCTCCCACTATCGACCCTGACCTACTCCCTTGGAGGAGGCCACGCACTCACGGCGCTAGACTCCCATTCTTCGGGTTGGGGCCAAACAGGTACCTCCAGAGGGGCTGCCCTGCCTCGAGGCAGGGCGCACGTGGGCGCTGCGCTCTGGGCCTGAGGACCCGGTGCCTCCCACCGTTCAGCTTCTCCCCTGCCTCTTCCTCAACATTGACCCAGAACGGGGGCCGCCCTTGGGACACTTGGGGTCCCAGTCCTTCTCTGACCCCTGGCACTCTGGTGTCCAGGCCCGGGTCCTGCTGCCTCCCACCTCTGCTTGGAGGTTGGAAGGCCCCCAAGTCTGAGGTGAAGGTGCCAAGTGGGAAAGACACCCCAGCCGAGACCCTGGGCCCTGGGTGGAGAAGACGGTTGAGGGTAAACGCGGGTAGGTGTCTATCCGGGCCCAATACCTGAGCATAGGCAGGACACCCCCTTCCCCAACCAGAGGGCAACAGGATGGGTGGCTCCTGGGTGGGTGGTATTTTTTTTCCTCCTCCGATTTTTGTAAAATTTATGTTTCAGTTTGTGTTTCTACCTTCCCAAAGGTGACTCTTGCAGCTTTACAGCCTGATTTTAATACGTGCCAACGCGCCTATAAATGCCCCCTTGTAAAAGCGGCTGCCTTTCTTCTGAGGGCTAGCCGAGGAGACTTCGGGGCGGGAGGGGCCGGGGTGCTCCGACGCCGGGAAAGGAGGGATGGGAGGAGGAAGGCGGAAGGCGGAGGGGCCCCGTGCGGTTCAGAGGAAGAAAAATCAGCTACCTGTTGGAAAGGCATCCTCAGGGCGCCCATGTTCACGTAGGGCGCCACCCTGCAGGCGTCCAGGTGGCTAGCTGTGCCCAGGATGACGCCTGCAGAGAGAGACAGGAGCCATGAGCGTCGCCGGGTCGTCCCAGAACCCTGGAGACCTTAGCAGGCGCCCCCCCTCCCTCCAAACCCACCTTTGTGCATCTGGTTCTCTTGTTTGCGGCACTTCGCTCTCCGGTTCTGGAACCAAACCTTAGGGACAAAGCAGACACGCGCAGACCTGAGCGGACCAGACCTCGGCAACCAGAACTTCCTGCCCTGACGCTGGAGGGTTCGGCCCCTGGGAGCCTGGGGGTGGCCCCACGAGGGACCCCTGCTCCCACCAGTAACTGGATACTCTGGAACTGAGAAGTATCAAACTTACCTCTTGGTCTCCCTAACTGAACCCCTCCTCCCTGTGAAACGTTAGCATGAACATCCTTTAGAAATGAGCTCTGGAGCCCTGGGAGTGAACTTGAGGTCTCTCCGAGGCTCTGTGCGGGGATACCCAACTTCCTCTTCCCCATTCCCTCCAACCCCTCCCCGGGAACACCAGACCTTCCACTTCCAGGATGTAGCCTAGGGAGGGGCGGGACAGGCGGACAATGTCTCCCATCCAAGCCCCCTCTCCTATCAAGCTGGGGTCTCCCTGAACCCAGACACATCCACGCTCTCCATGCCCTTTGTGGAACCCCGGGGGAAGTGAGGGTCAGTCCCTCAAGACTACAACCGTCCTGAGTTCCCCCCAATACTGCAGGCTCTGCACTTTTGGGGTTCCCGCCCCTCTAAAGAGTGCTGAGTCTTAGGGGGAGGTACCACGAGTTTGGGACCCTTGCCCTGATGGGCTAAATTGACAGGCCTGACATCAAGATTTAGGTACTAATGCCACCCCTCCCCCACCTCCCCCGTAGCGGGGGGCAGTGGGCTTCTACCTCCCACAAGCCCCCTCCAAAGTCCACAGAGCGGGCATTTCAGCTATGCCAGGCAATTTGGAGCCCCCTCCCTCACCCCTTCCGTTGGGCACTCTTAGCCCCTTAATTCTTCCTGTCTTTCTAGGGTAACTCTCCCCAAAGCCTCCGTAGCAGTCACTAACCAGGAGGAGCAATAATTAGCCCAAAGACAGGACTCGCAGACCAGAGATACCCAGGTGGCTCCAGTCTGGGGAGGAAAACTGGCAAACCAGGGGAGGTCTAAAGAACCCGGGAGTGTAAGAAACCAAACGTCAACTTTCCCGTCCCTAGCTCTTAGGAGGCGATTTCCTTCCTAGGATGAGTATCCAACCCGCCGCCTGTCAGAACAGGCTTTTCCAGAACACTGGAAAACTTTTATCACATCCCTGGGCGAAGTAATTCCCAAAAAGGCCCCTGCCCGGGCCTTAGGCTGAAATTCACAAATGGTTGCTCTATTTCCAAAGTTTGCGCTGACATCGCCCCTGGCCCATCCCCCCTTCCCAGCCGGTGGACCAGACCCCTTCCTGGCGGGTGGGGTCCCCTCTCTCCTTAGGGGTCCCCAACCCCGTCCTCAGCCAAGCCAGCCAGGCACACAAAAAAACAAATCCTGCCTCATTGGAAGGGCATTTTCAAAACCCAGAATCCGATTTAAATCCAGAAAAGTGAGCTAAAGTGAAGCTCACTTTCCCTTCAGCGAGGGGAGGAAAAAAAATAAGATTACGAAGAATAAAAGTGATGGATTAGCCACCGCGTTAAGCGATAATAAATCCGTCTTGCGGTGATTCACGATCAATTCCAATTAGGCCTGAATATGGTAAGTAAAGCGCACTACACTGGTTTAGACAGTTATTTCTTCATTAAAGGACCACTCACTGTTTTTTTTCACAAATGCCCATAATCTGATTTCGTTTTGATTTCCATTACAGACAGTGAATAATGACATTTAATTTAGCTCTGCGCCATAAACCCAAAGATATTTGTTGTAATTAAATTACCGCCTGCCCCTCACCGCGGTCTCATAACTTTCGATTATAACCCTGACAGCTGGATGATATGAGCCCCCTCGTACAACACTAAAAATAAAAGGTTAATAAGGACCAGCTTCCAAAGGGTCCCCAATTTATTTACAACAAATTTCCACGCTAAATTGAAACTCTATCCTTTAACGACATGGGACAGGCTGTACCGAAAGGATTATGAAACAGTGCAGAGGCAGGGCGAAAATATAGTTCATTTTTCAACCCCTCTCTTCTCTTCCAATCCTCGCAATTTCCACCACACGTCCACGTTTGAACTAATTGATTTTTATGTGCACTTCCCGCCTTCTTCTCTTCATTATGAGATTCTGTCCCCTGTGGTAATAGAAAAATTATGCCCCATTCTATTCCTGCGTTTGTTTTTATTATTATTTACAGCCATTAATTTTTAATTCGCCTCTGGATCGATGGGTCACCCCTTCCCCTGTTTTAGGGCGTCCTCACCATCTGCAGGCACCCAAGAAGCAATTTTCTGCCACTTGGTATATACCTCTTGCTAAGGTGCTACCGCGTAATAGACTCCTGAAAGAAATAGTGTGGAATTAAATTACAAGTAATTTATTTTTATAGAAACAGTACATCAAGGCCTGGGAGATATTACAGATCTCAGGCAGAGAGACACTGGGAAATGACATAAAAGTTGATGTCCCCTTCAGCAAAAGTTTAATCTTTTCATTAATTTATATGGTGCAGACCCATCCATCTTCCCGGAGAAGGGTCGACAGAGGTGGGGGAAACCCCTTTCGGGTTCCAGCCTCCTCTGCTGACTGAGGGCACAGAACCTGAAACGACCGGTCTTGAGGGAAACCCACGTAAATGGCAATTCGTAGACAGGACCTTGCTGGGGGTGGGGGGCCACCACTGCCACGGGGGAGAACACCCCATGAAGCCTGGGAACTGTTTATTTAATCTTAATCTTCTTTTAACCACAGCGTGGAGGACGTCGGGAGCAAAACCATGGATTTTTTTTTCTTTTTAAATTAAAGATTTTGTAAAAAGCAACTCTCTCTCGAATGCATTTTGTATTTTCGTTTTCTGACTAAAATCGGGGGAGGACGGAGTTGTGTTTGAATTTGCCCACCGAATAATCAACAGGGAAGCCAGCTTTTGCCAAAAGGCTCTCTGCTTCCCCGTCCCTCCCTTCTTGGTTGGCAATCTTAAATTCATTTATTTCGAACCAGTCCCCAGAGTCTGGGGTTCCTGACCCCTTCTCTCTGCCGCTTCTGTCCTGCTCAGAACAGAGAGAGGAGATAACACAGCTGTGCGCTTCCAGGCCCGACCTCCCAGGCGGGGGCCTGCTATACCTTAGAGGAAACGATTTGGGGGAAAATCTCTGCTCTCCCAGCGTCACCCAAGAAATCAGTGAATACATTTAACTCAATTTTCATAACGCTGCGGAAAGCTCTGCCCGCGCGTTCCCCTGTGCACGTGCTGGGCTGATCCAGGGGCCCCCGCCTCCAGCGGCACGCCAGATGGAACTGCAACAATTCATGAGCTACTCAGGGAATCAGACGCAGACGGCGCAGCGCGAGCCCCGCGCGGAGCTAATCCGGCCCCTGGCGGGCAGGAGCGTCAGTCATCAAGATGCCCGCTGTGCGAAGCCCCTCTCCTCCCAGGAGCCGGAGGGAAGGGGACAGAGAGGAGGAGAGACCTAACCTGCCCGGAGAGGAGGAGAGAAGTACGAAAAAAAGGTGGAAAGGGGAGAAAAAGAGAGATTCAAATTCCTGAAAACCTAGGTTCGCGGGGCGACCGCCACTATCAGGGTACTTGCCCCTTGCTGAGAACCGCGAGGTTCCGGGGCCCCTCCAAAGCCCTCCCCTCCCCGCTCCGAACCAGCTCGGCAGACAGTCTGGAAAGGGACCCAAGTCCAGGGGGCCCAGGTAGTGAGCGCAGGGCCCTCCCCAGGACCAGGCAGCCGCTGGCCGAGCCAGGCCCACCTTCCTACCTGCACGCGCGCCTCGGAGAGCCCCAGGCGTTGGCTCAGCTCCTCGCGCATGAAGGCGTCGGGGTAATGCGTTTCATCGAAGAGCCTCTCCAGCTCGTTGAGCTGCTCCAGCGTGAAGTTGGTTCGGCTCCGGCGCTGCTTGAGCTTGGTCTGACCGTCCTCGTCCTCCGACTTTACGTCCTCCCTCTTTTCCTTGCATTCGTAAATACCTGTCGAGGGAAGAGGGCTGAGGCCTGCAATGGCACAGGCCCGTGCTCCCCTCGTCCCTCTGCCGGCTCCCGCCTCCCACGGCCCGCGCGCGGCCCGCTAAGGCAGGCGAGGTCAGTGGCGCGCGGTGGGTGTTTCTGCTCGCGGGGTGAAAACCTCGGTGTCCACAATCGTGGAAGGGGACCTCGGAAACGAAGGCGCCCTGACACCAGGACTGTGTCAAGTCCAGAAAGCTGATCCCAGATCTGCTTTTGTAATAACTTGGGCAATGCCGGCGACGTGTTTCTTGGCCTAATCTCAGAATAGTTTTCCCAATTATCCACTTCGTGTCTGTTGACATAGCCTAACCTTCTTTTTCCTCCTCCTCTTCTATTTTTTTTTTAAAGAGGAGTGGGCTGTTAAATATTTTTAAGTCAAAGTAGTCTGGGGATCGCCGGAGTGGTAGGCAGCGGGAAGCCCTGGGAAGGGAATGAGGTGGCGCTGCCCTGCCTCACGGAGAGCTGCTAACACGGGCTGCAGGGCAAGGGGGCAGATGCAGGCTGCCTACAGGCTGATGTGGTGGAGACTGGGGTGATCCCACCCCATAGAGCAGACACACTTTTCTGAATACACACCATCATGCTAGGCAGGAAAGTCTCTAAGCTTAGTTTTTTGCCCCCACTCTTTCTGTCTTTCACACTATGTCCAGCACTCACTCCACTGAGATGCCAAGAATGGCCCTTTCTAATGTCCACAGATTAAAAGTATGGTTGTATTTGGTGGGAGAGAGGGTGGGAGGCCCAATAGTAAAGCAATGAATAAGGTCACCCAAAGCCTCTGCTTTCCAATCTGGGGAATGAAGCCCCCTCAACAAGCTCCAGAATTTAGAGTGAAAGCTGCCGCCCAACACCCTGAGTTGTCTGCTGAGTTCTTTTTCTCAGATCTCAGGGCCTGCTGTGCAGGGCCGTAATGCACCCTAATGCCCTAATTAGCTGTCCCCTGGTGTCAAGGGTAAGAGATTGGCATTCAGGAGGCTGTTCAGTTCTGAAACAGTCTCTGAACGGCACAACAGACCCCATAAAAGTCCTTATGAACCAGAAACCTGCGAAGGAGGAGAACTGAAATGTCTAAAGGGAAGAAAATCCCGGGTGCTGCCCTCCCTCCCTGGCTCCCCAGCTGGATAACAGTAGCCCCCCTCTAATTTTCCTACAAGCCTCCCTTAGGGCTTGTGAGCACAGCAGCTCTGATCCTTCACATGGAGTTCAAATCTCCTCTCACCTCCTAAAGGGACCGTATTTCCAAGAACACTCTATTGCTTCTCAACAGTAAATCCTTTCCTAGATGCAGCCCTAGCTCTTCCCTCATTTTTTCCAAGTCTGAACCTCAGGGATTGAACCCAGCAGAGAAGCTGGCCTTAGAAATTCTTGGGAGACCACCACAGGCTTTGCAGAACCCACAGCTCCCCCAGGGCTGGCCTGGACAGGGAGCCGGGACACAGTGTTCCCGAGGAGACCTCGTGGTTCCCATGGCAGCCCAAGAGTCCCCCCAAATCTGTATTTTACTTCCATCTGGCAAATGTCAGCCTGGAACTGAGCCCTCCCAGGGGTCTTTCTTCCCCCAGCCAAGGGGGAGAGCCCGCGAAAGCAGAGCCCGGGCAGCCCGGCTGTCCCTGATGCCCCTGTTTTGAGCCCCACTCCTGATTCTCCCGTCAGAAGATAAGGCGTTAGCGGCACTTTCCCCTCTTCCTGATGTCTGCTTTCCCGGGTTCCACGGTCAGGGTGAGAGCAGGCAGGCGGGAGGAGGGGCTCGGCCTCCAGGAAGGGACTGCCTGACTGGGCCCTGGAAACCGCTTAAGTTAAATGTAGGCCGTGAGGCGTGAGGAGCGCGCAGCACACACAGCCTCTCACTGAAGCAAACTCTCTTTGTATGAATTACGGAGCCAGGTGTGGGAAGGGGCCTGGAAGCCTGACCACAGGTAGGGAAGGCAGGCAGGGCCCTTGCTGCTTGAACTGTCAACAGTCTCGGGTTTATTGCTAACCCTGTTTGAACTTTAGCTTCCCCAAGGTTAAAGCCTCCTCCAGAAAGCTCTTGCCTCGGGGATACGCCACCCGACAGAGTGTGGCACCCACAACTGCTTCTTGGGGAGCTCACTGGGATATCTCAACTGTGGCAATCTTTGAAACCAGACAAAAGCTCCAAGCGCCAGGGCAAGCTTTGGTATTTCCTCTCTTCGAAATGAAAAATACACACTCAGAGCCTCACTCCCGTGCCCCTGAGAAATCTAGCCCTTTTATTCTCCTGATTCTTCCCTGCCAGGCGCTTTCTTGGTACCGAAAGACTCGCGGGTCGAGCCCCGGAAACGTTCATTCACCCCCTCCGACCACCCTCAAATCCCGTCCAACGATAGGGTGATACGCTGCAGCGGCCGCCGAGGAGATTTGGAGAAAGAGGGGCCGCAGGAAGGAGATCGCTGGCCGGGTATGCGCGCGGCTAGGCGGCTGCGCTCTGACAGCCTTGGGGAGGACTGCCGCGTGGCCGCCAGGTTCCCGGCTGCCCCTCAAGCCTGGTCCAGATCCCCGGTCACTTGCAGGCACTGAGGTGTCTGTAATGTCTACACCTAAGGGCTAAGTTCCTTACTGAAGGGTACACGGCCGCCCTGCCTGGGAGCCTTACCCTCTCCAACTACAGGTCCAGCGCGTTCTCCGCTCTGCCCATTAATTGGTTTTGGGGACAGGCAGCGGTTGGGCGCCGGGAGGGATGTGTGTGGATCTGTCCTCTGTGTACGGCAGAGAGCGCATAAGACAGACTGGCAGACTCAGCAGCCCTACCGCCGACCTCAGCTTCACGCGCCCGGGAAAGTTCCCTCAGCTGCGCCTCGTGCCCACACCGGCGGAAGCCAGTCTGCTGGCAGCCCCCGGCTCCAGCCCCAACACTCCCTCGGCTCCCCTGCCTGCCTCTGCCCTGTCTGTGCGCAACTCCGGTCGGCTTCTCTCTCTGCTTCGTTTCTTTCTTAAAAAAAGACTGGTGGTTGGTGGCCCGCGCTTTTCCGTGCGAACTGTGTCTGTAAATTCAGAGTTTAGGGTCGAAGACAGTGCAAGCCGCAGCTCCCAGAGTCTCTCCGCGCGCGCGGAGTGACAGGCCGGCGACCAGGCTCTGTGGAGAGGAGGCGCCGTCCCCGGGAGAGCCCGGAGCCGGCGCCAAGCGCGCTTACCTTCCGCAGCCCTCGCGGAGCCGAATTCTTTCAGTTTCTCCTTGTCACTGTCCACGTGGTCTTTAAACAAATGCACCGGACAGTGGCCGCTGCCTTCCGTAATGTCCTGCAGGTTGGATTCCGAGTTTCCCAGCTCCCGGGAGCGCGCCAGTCCACTCTCCAAAACTTCCCTGTACGTGATGGAATCCTTCTTGCCGCCGCCACCTCCGTTGCTCTCCTTGCTTTTCTGGTCAAAAGATTTGGATACAAAAGCCGTCAGCTCTTCCATGGCTGGCTGCGGGGTCCGCAAGGCTCTGCGGGGCTGGCTGGGAGCCGGGCTGCGGTCCGCACGCCTCCCCGCGTGCGGAGAGGACGGTCGGTGTGAGGGTGGATCACCGCTGCTGTTATTTATGCCTTTGAATTTGAGATCTCAGTATTTATACGCGGCTACCTCGGCCCAACCCCCAGCGCTCGCTGTCTGGAGCAATTACGGCTCCGGGCTCGGCGGCGGACGCACGCAGAGGCGCGCTCTCTCCCCCACCCCCCAGTCCGGCAATTGGCTTTCTTTTCATTTCATCACTGTTTGGCGTCCGTGCACCTTGGTGGGGAGAGGTAACGATCAAATTTTTTGAAGGCAGAGCGCGCGCGCACGAGCGGGCACAGGCGCCCGAGCGATCCCCAAACAGGTATCTGCCTTGGAGGAATGGCTGTCGGGATCGAAACTCGAGGAGGAGTTTATCGATCCCGAGGACGTCCTAGCCGGTTGGCTCAGTGAGGAAACACAACCTCTCGCCGCGCTTGATCTTTTAGGGATGGGTCGGCGCGCGGCAGGGCGGGGACACCGGAAGGACCCGGCAGCGGGTACGCGCGATCTCGGGAGAGGATTGATTTCAAGTTGGAGACGCGCTTGGATCGCACACTGGAACTGTCCACCCGGCCGGGAGCTAGAGAGAGGACCGGGTGCGCGCGGGTGTGATTGGGCACAGCTCAGGGACCCCCAAAGTGGGAGGAAGAGGCCGGGGCTACCGGAACGTGGACCCGGGCGCCTGGGCCGCGGCGGCTGCAAAAAACAGCCGGAGACCGAGGACTGGACGCCGCCAGGTCACAAGCGTTCGAAGCTCGGCGACTGCAGACGCGGAGAAGCCGGCGGGTCCAAGGAGAAGCGGTTTGTAAACATCTGTCCTTTCTGCCTGCGTCAGATCCCGCACGGCCGGACAGATGCCTCCTTCTTTAGAGCCGTGGCGTTACTCTGGTGTATGGCATATTTATTTGGGAAGTCTATATATTATATACTTCTAATATATATTCTAATCGATCTAATATATTCGGCTTTGCTACCGTTTGCCCGACTCGCGCCTTCACTCCTTCCCCCTTCCCAATGTGCTCAGGGGCGCCAACTTCTCTGCACGGAAATAGGAAATTGGTTTCACCGTCCTGAAAGCCAAATGTGTCACCCTTTCTGCAACCCCCCACCTGTAAATAAAGTTGATATTCCCTCCCCTCCCTCTTGTTTTCTTCCCCTGTAATAATCCGCGCATTCCCCTCTCCACCCGCTCCCCACCTTGAATTTGGGACAGCTTTTGGAGGCTACAGGGGTGGCGTGGAGGTGTTGGGACTTGGGAGGAGCCCGTTTTGCATTTTCTTGAGGCAGTTCCTGCTCCACACCGCAGCGTCCTGAGTCGCAGTCGGCCCCGGGGTCCGGTCCAACCTCGCTGGTGCGGGGCCTTTTCCTTGCGGCCCGCGCCGGCGCCCTTGGGAGCCACCCTTGTCGCCTTCATCGAAAAGAAAGTGAGCAGTATCTCTGGAACCCGGGGGTGGGGAATGAGGGAGACAGGCCTCGCAGACCAGTTTAAGTTTAGGTGCCAGGCTAGTGCGGGAGGACGACGACGCCAGGAGGAAGGGCCTAGTGGAGCAGAAGGCTCGGCCCTTTCTCCATTCCTCCTTCCTTCCCTCCTCCTTCCCTTCTTTCCTTCCCTCTTTTTCTTCTTTCTTCCTTCCTGCCCTCCCTCTCTCCATTCCTCCCTCCTTCCTTCTCTCTTTCCTTCCTTCCCCCTTCACTTCGTCCCGCCTTCCTTCTTTTTATCCTCTTTCTTTCTTTCCCTCCTTCCCCCCTTCTTCCTCTTTTCTTCCCTCCTTCCCTTCCCCCACCGTCCACCTCCCTTCCTCCCCCTTCTCCTTCGCTCGGTTTCCTTCTCCTCCCTCCCTCCTCTGTCTCTTCCCCCTCTCCCCCACCCCTTTCCTCCGCGAGCGCGGCTGCCCCGGTAGCTTGGCCTTCCCTCCCAGTCCTGGAACTACTCCGCCCTGCGCGCGGCCAAGCTGGGGAACTTGAGGGCCGCTGCCTTCCCCGAACTTCAAACGCGAAGGCAAAGAAGCCCTGGAAACTTAACAAACAGGTCTTTGTCACCGCAGCCCTCTAATCAAAGCGGAGGCTCGCGGGTATCACACGGAATCCCGAATAGGCCTCATCCATTATACATCCCGAAGCCTCGCGGGGGCGGGGGCGGGGAGCCGCGGCGCGCCGGGAGCGAGCGCGGGCAGGGGACGCGGACGCGGGCGCCCCGGGGTTGGCGCTCGCTTATTCCCGGGCAGAGCCAGGCTTGGGTCTCGCGCACTCCTACCAACCCGCGCGCTCATCTGCTGCCTCAGCCTGGTCCGCAAACTGATGCTAAGGGGTGTGTGAGTGTGTGTGTGTGTGTGTGTGTGAGTGAGAGAGAGAGAGAGAGAAAGACACTGCGCAACGGGCTTCTAGGCCCAAAGCAACTTCTTTCTGGGTTCCTGGGGGTGAGGTAACTTTCTACTTCTCACCTCCTCTTGCAGCTTCATTTCCCCAGGCGAGGAAGTGAAGGCGGGGTCCTCAGCGCCCGGGCAGTGAGACCCCACGTACCCGCTCCAGCCCCTCCTGAAACCCACTTCCCCTACCGCTGGAGCCCAAACCTTCCTGGGGTTTGCTCGAGCCTTGCTAGGCCTGAGGCTCCTTCCCAGGGAAGGGGGAGGAGAAACCCCAGGCTTCGCTCTTGTCCCCCAGACCAGCGCGAGGTCACCCGGGGACGGGGCTCTGTGACCGTCTGTCCAACAGAAAAAACCGGATCAAGGTCTGGGAACGTCCAGGAGTTGGCACCCGGCAAATGGCACCAGGCTGGGACTCTGGATGCTAGAGACCCCTAAGTCCAGGAGAGAAGTAATGCTCTCTCTCCTCCCCCCCTTCAACTGGGGGCCCAAGACCGTCTCTCCACGCAAAGGAAAGATTTTGAATAATGCAGGTGTCTCTTCATCAGCAAGTTTCTGCATCTCCAAGGCCTCGCCAGTCCTAAGAGTTACTGGTTAGGCAAGTGAGTTATCTAATTGTAAAAATCAAAGTTTTCCTGACTGATGAGCACAGAAGCCGGCCTCCCTTCACCCCAGCCTTTGGGGAGGAGTAGCTGCGGAGTCCCCTACAGCACCTCCCTGACCCCTTCAAAGATAGAGACAGGAAACGCCTCGTGTTAGTGTTATTTATTATACTTTAGGCCAGGCAAGAACTTTCTCTACCACACAGTTCTGTGAATCCGAGTTGTGGCCCAAGTCTGCAGAGTCGGGGCCGCGTTAAGAAACGGTGCATTTACGTTTTGCAACGGGGGGGGGGGAGGGAGTGTCTGCACCTCCAGAGCCTGGTCCGCACATAAGGGGTGCTTGTTTGACGTTTTATAGGCACTTGCTTGAGAGAGAGGGGGAGACAGATTTAGTGAGAGAGAGAGAGAGGCAGATGGGGAGACAAGACATGTTATGAAAATGTAGATGGTTTCCTGGCTTAAACGCATTTTGCCAACTCTTCAAAAGGAGACAAGTTTCAGAAAAGTTTGTGCCTAGAAAGGAGGTCACCTCCGTCTCCCAAAAACAAGAACAAGAGGAAAGGGGGGTAGGAAGAAGAGGAAGTGAAAAAGAGAGAGAGAAAAGATTTCTGGAAGAAAACGGAAGTTCCAGGCCGCTTTTCCCCAAGCTGCAGCATACACCCCGTGGCACAGTCCTGGACCCTGATTTGGTTTGGATGCCCCACCTCCACCCCCCACCACTACTGAGAAGACCCGGTGAGGACTGGGCTGATCAGTTCATGGACTTCTGACTGCCCCCTTGTTCCCCCTCCTCCACCCCACCCTCCCACTTCTGTTCCACTTAGGAGGAAACCCGAAACGAAATAAAACGAAAGAAAAATGTTAGGAGACCTTGCTCTCAGGACAAGGCAGGGTCCCAGGCAAAGGGACGTATCCCAGGCACCTCTTAACACAGGCACGGGCTCCTGGGGCTCCCCAGACATGGTGCCTGCTTCGCCCACGCGCTCAGGGCGCTGGCACTTGTGCGCACCAGCCGGGCACTTGGGAGGGAGAAGAGATTCTCTCCTGACCTGGGATAGCTCTTCCTGCGGTCCTGCAGCCTGAGAGACAAGCGCTGCCCCAAGTGTTTCTCCTAGCCTCGGCCAACCCCACATTGCTTCTGGAAGCTGAGTTTGTGGTTATTTCCGCTCAGGCTCACCCTCCCTGAATTTCAACCATCACGGTACAGGGCGAAGCTGCAGAGACCTGACGCCTGAAGGGCTGGAGGTCCTGAATGCCCACCCCTCTCAACTTTATCCTGGCTACTTCTGTAGGCTCAGCCCAGCGTCCTCTAAAGATGCTTCTCCGGACTCGGCAGAGCTGAAACTCGGTCAGCAGCCCCAGGAAACGGTCATAACCACCGAGTTCCACAGCCCTGACCTCCTGGCTTGGAGTGATTTGTGGTGGTGGGATTTTCCTCTCTTGCCTTCCCCAACTGCAGAAATGAAATGGGCCTGAAGACTTATTAGCTCTTCTGTCCGTTCTGGGACCTTGGTCTGCAATGCATACAGTTAAAATTGGACATCCTCAAGAAACCCAGTAAGAAAGAGCCGGCAGCCACAGCTGACCCTCTGTCCCTGTCTGGTGGGAAAAAAGACCCCAGGGACAGGCTTCTGAGGACTGAGGAAATGGACATTGGCCTTTGTCGAGTTTATAAAATAATCTTCTTTTTCACATGTTCATTAGGTAAATTTGCACGAGTGGTTGTAGCAACTAATCAATCTCTCTCTTTTTAAAATATCAAGGGAAAGCAATGAATATTCAAAGATTTAACATTTGATTTCTTTAATTCCTGCAAAGTACAGCTTTGATTTTTCACTTTTAGCCCAGTAAAAGGAAACTCCACTCTCCTGGTCCCAATATTATTTGCTTTAAATAAGATTTCATGCCCAGACCTCTTAATTGCAGAGAGGCGTTTGCTGGGGCTGGACAGGCACCGCCTGGGGCCTCTGCACCATGTCCCCAGCCCCACCAGCCCCCTCTGCCTGCCCTTGGTTCTCCCGGAAAGAAGAAAACGTCCCTGGTGTGGGGGCCACGTTCCTGGCACTTAATTCTGCAGAAAATTTCTATTAATAATAGGGAGGGGGCATTATTCATGGTTTTCACTGGTTTGGTCTTCTTTTTTACAACTATCGACCCCTCCCCACACATTAAACATGCATAAGTATTGATCTGAGGATGGGGGTTTTACAGACGTCTTAGCACATTTCCTAGACGCCTCCGTTCCCCCCACACGTCATGTTTAGAACCCTGTGCTTGTACCCCCCTCCTAGGCTGTTTATTGATTTATGCAAACGCTCGCGTTTCAAATGTGAGGCTAATAGATTTTCATTAAGGTGGGCTTTCGCTGGTGAATGGGTGAGATTGATCTTGTCCAGAAGTGCAACATCTATAATATTAATAAAGGGTGTAATGGAGGAAGGATTTCCCCGCTGTCGTCTCCAGAGGGGGGCCTACCCTGGGAATGTAGCTTTGCTTTTTCTGTCTGTTTTGGTTTGGTCTTTTGCTCTCAGTAGTGCGTGTGGGTTAGGGTGGGAAGGGGCAGGTGTCTCTAAAATAGCACACTTTCCAAAAACAAACAAACAAAAAATGCACGTTTAATAATATGATCTCGCAGGAGGTAACTGTTTGCTTTGTGCTTCTGAAGAATTTTCTCTTCCTGCCCCCCCCACCTCACCGCATCGTGTACTTTGCAACATATGGTGAACATTAAAACTCCCCCCTTTCAGATTTAATCACAGGACCTTTACTTTATGTTTTATTGAAGACAAACAGAATTTTTTTCAGGGAGCAAAGCAGTTTGTCACGAAGGACAGCCAAAAAAAAGCCCTTTTCTGGAGACCACCGCTAAACAAACAATAGGGCCGCTCTCCTGCGTAATGAATAAATTAAGCGCTCGCAGGGAGCAGTCTCAGCGGTAATTAATGTTCCGAGGAATAAATCTTAGGGGTGTATTTTGATTTTCATTTCCAGTTCTAGCACTGGTCTCCCCGCGAGAGCAGCGTGCCCGGTCTTCTTCCGGCGTCCCCCAATTGCGGGTTCGCCTCCCGGTTACTGCTGGGTCTCAGACCTACGCAGGATCACAAACAAGCTCAAAATCTGTTGCCTTTTCTCTCCAAATTTGAATATGCAGGTGAAAGAAACGAATACATCTCACGCTCACAGTCGGCCAGAGAGACCGAGGCCGGAAGCTTCCGCAGAAAGCGAATCGTGTTAGTAGGGGTGGCAGGGACATTTGGAGGCACGCACAGGGCGTTGTCCCCACGGGCCTAGCTGGCCCGGTACGGGTTCAGTGTCTGTCTTCCTCCCCCAGTTCCAGCTCCTCCGCCCAGCGTCCCAGGGCGCCTCGAGCCCAGGTGGGAACATTACGCGTCCGAGTACATGGGGCCTCGGGGGGCTCCCGAGCCTCCGTGCACACCTGCCCAAAGTTCCAGTGGTGGCTCCGACAAACTACAGTCACCCCATGAACGCTAAGAACATCTAACGGTTAGCACACTCCTGGCGGAGCCAGAGCGCTAAGCAGCCTCTCTGCCATTCAACCGCGACTTCCAGAACTGATGTCTTTAGAAAAATATTCCAGGGAAAGAACGTCCATCTCATAGGAAGCAGCATTAATTAACCGGCCAATTCGTGAAGGAGAAATGGCCGCCCCCTCCCCCTCCGCCGCCTGCAGGGGGCTGCCCAGGAACCCAAAACTCTGCAGCCCCCACCTCGGGGAAACAGGCCCCAAATCTCCACCAACCACACGGTTTGGAAAGACAGCTGGTCCCAGCAGAGAGGGTGTAGGGGGGCCCGCTGCTTGTGGGCCCACTGCTCACCCTGCAATGCCCCACACCCCTGGGATGGATCGGCCCCGCCTCCCCAGGGGCGCCCATCCTGCCCCAACCGGCGAAACTTTTCCCTCTGCAGAGCTTGGGAGAGGGTGGGATTGTCTTGCCCCTCTGCGGGGGCCCATTCATCTTACCCCACTAATGAGGCGGCCGTCCTGACTGCCCAGAGCTGCCTGGGGGGGCGGGGTATCGCCCCTGACCCTGCGTGCACAGGGAACTCGGAGGTGGGGAGGGTGCACAGAAATCAGGGTGCGGTAGGGGCAAAGATTTGAGGAGGAGGGCTTGGAGCCGAGAAGCCCGGCTAATTGGGACGCTGAGGCGCCTGCCCCTCCGCAGTGCGGGGGAGGGGCCCCGGGGCTAGGGAGGAGGGGCGCGGCCCTGCTCCAGCCATCGGCCTTTCCAGCCTCAGCTCGGCCTCTTGGCCTGAGGCGAAGCTTGGGGCTAGAGAGCTGAGCTCGACCCCGCTGGACACCCGGCCAGAGCCCACCTCAACTCTCGGCGCCGCATGGCGTTCCTCCCCCCAAGCTAGGGCCGTGCATGGGGCAGGGCGCGCGCACCCTGAGCGAGCGGGTGGTTGCCAGAGCCCAGCTCCCCTCCACTCCCACTCGCGTGGTGCGGGGGTTGAAAGGAGAGAGGTTCTACCCGGATTGGGACTGGCTCAGAGGGACCCCGGAGCAAAGGCACCCGGCCATTTTCTCTCCTGCAGGCCCGGGCAGGGCCAAGCTTTCTGCCTCCACAGGGCTGCACGGGGGTGGGGTGGGGTAGGGGGGCTGCCCAGGGTGGGTGCTCCACAGGACTGGGGGTCCGAGTGCAGCGTCAGGCAGCTGGCCCGGTTTCTCGCCACGGGACTCTGGCCCTCGACCTCCCGGGATACACTTCATTTATTCATCCCCCCTCCACCTGCGTCCCAGCCCGGGCTGGCATCAGACACCGCCTTTCCAGACTGGCTTCGTGACCCATGAACCCTGGCTCTGGGGTGGGTGGGTTACACCCATGGATGGGAAAGGCAAAGAGGTTCCCTGGGCCTGGGGTGGGGAATAGTCCTCCCCTCCCCTGTTCTGAAATGCCACCCTTCCGCTGAAGTCCCGACTTGCACCAAAAAGGCAGCTTCCAGGTTCGGAGAGGCAGTGCAAAGAAAGGTGACCTCCCTCCATATTTGGGGTTACTGGGTCTTCCTTGGTGGCTTCAAGGCAGATCTAGGCCCCAGCAGACCAGCTGAGGTCTCGTGTGTGGCCAGGTGATTCCAGGACTGTGGGGTCACGCAGGGGAAGGTCCTCCAGGGAAGGTGCCAACACCCAGGTCTGGAGGGAGAATGGTTATTTCCACATGACCCAGTCCAGGCTGATCATGTGCTGTTGGGGATGGGCAAGGTCCCTTCCTCTCTGACTGGGCTCTCATGGTTTGGAACCCATCTCCCCAGGGTGCTGGATTTCTCCTGAATAAGGGAGGAAGCAGCCCTCCAGGGACCCCCAAACTAGCCTCAATACTGAAGGTTCCACTAAAACCCCTTTTAATGAATTATTTGAGTTATGAAATACTGAGCACTGTGGGGGACAGGGTCATGCCACGCACACCCCCAAACATGCCACACAAACCCCCAAAGATGCCACCCACGCACTCCTCCCTAGAGCCTGGGACTGTGTTACTTTCCTTGACAAAAAGGACTTTGCAGGTTGGATTGCAGTTATAACCTTAAACCAGGTGGATTATCCAGGTGCTTCCCACCCCCATAATCATGTAAGCACCTCAAGCTGAGAATTCTGTGACTGCAGTCAGAGAGATGAAGGGGAGAGGTATCAGAGACTCCACACAGGAGGGACTCACCCACATTGCTGGAGGGGGCCCCAGGGACATGTGAAAAGGAAAGTGGGTGGCCTCAGGAGCAAAGCCAAGCCCTGGACAATAGCTGGTGAGAATATGAGGATGTGAGTCTTATGACCCAAGGAACTGAACTCTGGCAACAATCTGAGTGAACTTGGTGGGGAACTTGCCTTAGGGCCCCCAGCAAGAGCCTTCTGACCCCAGACCTTGATCACAGAAGGCCCTAGGCAGACAGCACAGCTGAGAGTCCCTGTGTGCACACACTCCAACATTGACAGGGCAAGAAAAAGGCAAAGATACAGCAAAGCTAACGGAGAAGGAATGATCTGAGACGCAGGAGGAAAGCTTAGAGAGGGAGTTTCTGAAAGATGGTATTTTTGGAAGGAATATTGTCCACAGTGGAAGATCCCATCTACCTGAAAAAGATGGCAAAGAAATATCATCAACAATGTTATACGAATAAGCTCAACAGCAATACTGTGGACAGAGTCCTTGAAAGACCCAACTGGTGGATGCTAACATGTCACCACGTAGAGAACACAGTCTCATATATAAGAAAGAAATTGTGGTTGTGGTTAACCACCAGCCCTCGAGTGCCCACTGCAGTCCCTCACATATCTACAGAAAAATGGACAATCCTTCAGAAACTCTTCCCAAAAGGTAGAAGAGAAACTCCCTGACATCCACATTATTCTGATACCAAACTCTTCCCAAAAGGTAGAAGAGAAACTCCCTGACAGTCGCATTATCTTGATACCAAAAGCAGACAAAGATATTATAAGAAAAGAAAGGGATAGACCCATATCAGCCACAAACACAGACACAGAAATTCTTAAAGGAACATTAGCAAATTGAATTATATATACACACAGCACAATGCCATCCTGACCAGGTGGGGGATATCCCAGGAATGCAAGGTTGGCTTGACCTTTGAAAGTCAGTCAATGTAATACACTATGTTAATAGAATAAAGGAGAAAAACTATGTGAGTATCTCAACATGTACAGGGAAATGAAAGTATCCCCTGAACAAAATTCTTCTAACAAGCCCAGGATTCCTCTGCCAGCTCCAGAGATTTGTCACAGAATGAGGAAGGCAGGAATGAGTTTTAACCATGCATGTTTCCTACCCTGTTCTCTCTTGTGGTGTACAATGCTTTAAAGACCTTTTATCAGTCCCATATTAGATATTCTTGTGGCCCTGACATCAGCAGAGCATTTTGCAAATATTCTTCTGGTATCTACTGTGGACTCATCAACAAGATGCAAAGTGTGCTGACAGTATAGTCTTGAGATAAGAGAGACAGGAGTGATTTCTCCTCCTTGGGAGGCAGAGGGAAAACACGGACCCTGCGAGTTTAGGAACTTCGGTTGTTGACCAACTCTTCCCATTTGGGGTGTTCACATACTCAGATCAAATTCCACCACATTCTGGAAGGAAGAGCCTGCTGTTTCCCCATCACCTGTTCTGGCTTTCTTCCCATTGCTTTTGTTTTTAGTTGTGTCCAACTCACTCAAGATCTTCTACACTCTTTGTCTCAAAAAATTTTATTTTTTGTATAAAATCCCACCTCCAGTTCTTCCTTCCAGACTAGTGGTTCACCGTTCTTGCCTTCTGTCCTGAGGCCTTTTCCTGACAGAAAGAACAAAGGGCCACGATACGCCCAGGCCTTCTGCGTGTACTCTAGGCCCCGTTAGGCTGAGTGGAGTTTCTCAGACTCAGCACTGCTGACATTCAGGGTGGGTAATTATCTCTGCTGGGTACATTCGTGGGCATATGTGGATGTTTATAGCTTCCCTGGGCTCCAACCAATAGAGGCCAGGAGCATACAGTCCCCCTTTCCAGTCCTGAGAACCATAAAGGTCTCCAGACACTGGCAGGTGTTGCCAAGGGTAGGGAAAAATTGTCCCCAGTTTTGAATCAGTGCCAGAAATGGATAGATGATGATAATGAAGTAGACAGATCAATAGATAGATAGATAGAGATAGGGTGAATAGATAGATAAATAGGATGGATAGATAGATAAATGATTGATAAATAGGATGGATGGATGGATAGATAGATAGATATAAATAGGTTGGATAGATAGATAAATAGCATGGATAGATTGGGGATATATACAGAGATGTAAAGATAGATAGATATAGATAAATAAGGTGGATAGATATAGATAGGTAAATAGGATGGATAGATAGGTGATATACAGATGTGGCGATAGGATGGATTAATGATAGATGGATAGATAGATGATTGATTGATGATATAAATGATAGATAGATGGATGATGATTGATTGATAGAGGATAGAAAGATAGATGATAGTGACAGAGATAGCTAGATAAATAAGATGGATAGATAGATAGCATGGATAAATAGAGCAAGATAGATAAGTAGGATGGATAGATAAGAGATAGATAGATGGATGGATAGATAGATGATAGGTGATAGATGGATGGACGGCTAGAAGGATAGGTAAGTAGGTAGGTGGGTAGACAGCTAGATAAATAGAGAGATGACAGATAGATAGATAAATTATAGAGAGATGATACACGTAGATGGATGGATGATGGGTGGATAGATAATGGATGGCTAGACAGATAGATGATAGGTGACAGAGAAACGATACATAGTCCTTCATGCACAGTGGAGTTTCTCAGCCTTGGCATTATCAACGTTTAGCTGGAGGACTCTGTGTGAGATGTGCAGTTCATTTTAGTTGCTAAGCAGTGTCCCTGGGCCCCTCCCATCAGATGCCAGTTATGTCTCTTCCTCAATTACGACAATAACCAATGTCTCCAGATGTTGCCAAATGTGCCCAGGGGAGGCACGAAATCTCCCCCATGGAGAACCCCTCTAAATCACACCCTGACCGAAACTGAGGTGCGCACCTGTCAGCAGCAGTGTGAGCGGCAATCATACTGGGAGTGTATTTGCCGTACCCCCGCTGCCATACCCCCGCTGCCGAGAGCTTTCTATGCCTGACCTCAATTACTCAAAACAACCCTGAAGGGTCCCAGGTAATTATTCCTACTTTACAGAAGAGAAAAATGAAACTCAGGCCAGTTGGGCTTGGACGAGTGGGGGTAGGTTTGGGATAAACATCTGTCTCTTGTCTGGCACACTCTCAACCCCTGATGTGGGACAGCAGCAGGTGGGTCTAGGGGATGACAAGGAGAGAGACCCACGTCTCCCTGTAACAGAAGAGGGTGAGTTTTGTGTGCATTTGTTTAAGGTCTGATCTCCTGTTTCTTACAAAAGAGCCCTATTTTCCTCCAGTGATCTCTGAGCCCAGGAATATCCTAACTCCAAACTTCAAACTCAGAGCGCCAAGACCACACAGAACTGCCCGAAGCTGATTACCCGCCAGGGGCAGGACTTGAGATGAGGTGGCTTTGCAGAGAACCCACCAGGCTCAGAAACAGTCTCCCAGCTGGGCCCTGTCTTCTCTCCCATTTGAAAAACCTTCTTCCTCCTACCTCCAGAACTGAAAACTTCCAAAACAATCATTTTTAGAGGGATCTATTTTTGTTTGCATATGAAATTCTGTTTAAAACAAAAATGCCAGGGGCAGAAATTTTGGGCTCCAAAACGATGTAGTTGGTGAATGACAACACGAGGAATGTGACCTCGTTAAAGCAGATAATTGCTCTAATTTCTTCTCTTCGGTTTGGCAAATGGTTCTGTTGTTCCCATACGATTCTCTTGCACCTTTGCAGCACCCAAAGTGACAGCTTTGGATAAAGGGACTGGTGCTTCCCTCACAGCATAAATGTCCTCTTATTCCTGCAATGACCCTGGGTGATGCCAGACAGCTGGTGGTGCAGGAGCTGACTACTGGCCTTGGCTACATATGTCAAAATTCCCCTGGTCACTTTCTGCAAATGGGGACAGCCACTGAGAAAAAAAGAATACCCCAAAAGAAAACCCTTAGTCCTGCTGTTTTCCCACAGCTTTGGAAATCAGAGTTGCTTGCTGGCCTGTGGCTTCCGACCAAGTAGCCTTCTTGAGTCTCTGCAGAACCACAGAAAGCTGATAATATATTTCAGCCCACAGGAAAATTATCTCAGGACGGTCAGACTGCTGACGAGTCTCTAAAGAGCTCTCACTTGGGCATTGCAGGAACATCCCTCCAAGCCCTGAGCTATGCACATGCTATTACAGTGTTTGCCTTCTGCAGGCATGGAATCCATGGGGAGGTTTTAGAAGCCTTTCAAAATCTGTGCATTTCCCCACTTACGAAATGAAAACTTCCAAACCTTCATCTATGAAACATTCCTGTGACTGGTTGGCACACGGTTTCCCGAAAAGACATGAGTATTTCCCCTGTAGTCATTCTTCACTTCCTATATTTGTAAGGGGGCACGGGGGCACTCCAGGGTCCTTTGCATTTTTTTAAGAGAAAGGATTAAAATTCATAATGAGTGACATAAAAAGGGATCATGATGTTTTAAGTGCATATTTGAAAAAAATTATTTTGAGAGGGCATATTTTGCATCACTTGGGCTGTCAGAAACAGCCCCAGTGCTTATAAATGCCCAGGGCTTTATGTAGAATTCACTGGTAGCAATAAGCATGTTGGAAAAATAAAAGATTCTGTCAGAAAAGGACACTAGGCAGTTATCATGTGCTCTTACAAGCAGATGCAAACTCCAACAAAATAGATTTTCATTGAACTGAGCTGCCGAGTGAGTCATAGCTGCATCTGGGTGCATTTCGGAAATGTTCACATGTTAAATTTCTTTTAAGTGACAGATAAAAATTCACGCATTTATGGCATGCAACTCGAGGTTTTGATACCTGTAATCATTGTGCAATGGCTCAACCAAGCCAATTAACATGTGCATACCCTCACATTCCGATCCTTTAAGTGATGATACTAAAATCTTCTCTCAGAGATTTTCAACTTGGGATATATGGTTATGAATTGTCATCACACACCTAATTTTTAAGCAGTCCTAGATAAACATGTGTATGTATATTTAGAGAACTGACATCTTTGGTGAATCTGAATGGCTGCCCTTAAATGTGTACTGAGAAGGTTGCCTGCAGGGTTGGGCCACCTTGCAGCTTTTGTTTTTTACTTTTTATCTTTTGAGACGAGTCTCATTCTGTCACCCTGGCTAGAGTGCTGTGACATCACAGCTCACAGCAACCTCAAACTCTTGAGCTTAAGCAATTCTCTTGCCTCCATCTCCTGAGCAGCTGGGACCACAGGTACCCACCACAAAACCCAGCTAGTTTTTCTATTTTTTAGTAGAGACAGGTTCTTGCTCTTGCTGAGGCTGTTCTTGAACTCCTGAACTCAAGGGATCCTCCACCCTCAGCCTCCCAGAGTGCTGGGATTACAGGTGCCCACCACAATGCCCAGCTAGTTTTTCTTTTGTTAGTAGAGACAGGGTCTCAATCTTGCTCAGGCTGGTCTGCAACTCCTGACGTCAATTGATCCTCCGAGCCTGGCCTCCCAGAATGCTGGATTACAGGTGTGAGCCACTACACCCAGCCTCATCTTGTGACTTATTCAAGTCTCCCCTCTCATGTAAGGCTGCTACCCAGCATTATCATTTCATCCCTCTTGGGTCTCTGAGGTATTCAAGGCCCCTGAGATCCCTCTGCACCAACATGTTGGTACAGCGTAAATTGCTTGTTAGCCCTGTGGTATTAATTAGGCCATTGTGAGCTCCCTGGGGCTGGTAAGTAAGCTTCCAAGGACAGTCCAGGCCATGGGTGCACATGGCATTTGCAGAGAGTAGCCTAGCATTGGAGGGCAAAGTTGCTGCCCAAAAACATTGCATAGAAGGAGCTGGAAAAAAATCTGCATGAACCCTATTGCCAGCCCCCAAAGGACTCAGAGCTGGTTGGCATTCTTGCCAAGCAAGACTGAACAGTAGAGCGTGGTGCCTTTGACACAGTTGCCTTTTAAACTAGTTAAATTTAACCAGCCTACAACCTCTTGGGGAAAAGATTATAAATGAGACAAAAATAGAGTAGATCCCTAATTTGTCTTTTTTTATTTTCTTTCTCAGTTACACACCCTGGTTCCTTTCAGTGCCAGAAACACCTGTAAAGTGTAAAATCCATTTGTGTTAAGCTGAGTTCATAAGTTCCCCAGAGTGACACTCAGCACATTTCAGGGGCAGCAGTAGGTAAGGCAAGAGACACAGAAACAAGCAAAGATCCTATTTCCTCTGTTGTCTTTGGTGTATGAATGATTCTACCTAACAGTGGAAGAATTAAACTAATGATCTAGGGAAAATCATGAGAAACATTATTTAAATAACTGGGGTAGGGGGAATCTATGCTGACCCACAGCCAAGACCCGTTTGCCCAAATTAAAGGAAATTGGAAATCAAAAGTCTTCAGGTGACAGAATGGGATTTTGGAAACTCACCTGTAATGTGTTCTGCAAAAAATGTGGCTCTAGTGAGGGGAGTATGGAGTGATGACTGAAGGACAGCCGCGGGCTCCGTGGGGCAGACGTCTCCTCTCTTCTCCTTGCTGGGTATTCCTCGGGGTTCTCATTAGAACACGGGAAGATGTTTCCCAGCAAGGCCAAAGGGTGGGTTTCCTTCCCAAGCAAGGTAAGCCATCACTCTGTAATGTTCTTTGTTGTCTTTTTGGAAGGAATAAGACGCTACCAGGGTTGGCAGTGCTCAGAAATTGGAGAGCATTGCGGGGCCCCGGTTCATGGTACAACAGGGACAATCTAAGGCAAGAAGGAGAAGGGCTTCCTTCCTGAGAGATGAGAGCTGATTATGGCCCAGAGAGAGAGAGATTTGGGCTCAGAAACAGAACTTCTGGGGAAGTGGATTATATAGTGTTTGGAAAACAAAGACATGCCCCTCTTCTTACATGATGGTGCATACAGGAGAGTGCCAGATGAATATGAAAGCAGAGATTGGTGCCTACAAGCCAAGGACACCAAGGAAGGCCACCAGTAGGACCAGGAGGGCAACATGGTGTGCAGTGAGGAGCCAGGGAGAAGTCACAGGTGCTCAGGGATGCTTGCTGCATGGTGGGTGAGGAGGGTGTGTTGTACCACATGTGAGCAATGCTATAGCACAATGTGTGGAATGATGGAGTTGTGGAGGTGGAAGCCAGATTCTCAACCTCCCTTTATATCAACCTCTGTATGCACTGGGACTCATGGACTCAAGCAGTGTATGAGTCTGCTGTTGCTGTGTAACAAGTGGCCCCCAAACATAACAGCTTAAAACAATGTGCATTTATTATCTTACAGTTTCATTGGTTCAGGAGATTGAGAGCAGCTTGGTTGAGTGATTCTGGCTCAAATCCCTTATAGGCTACCATCATGGTACCAGCCAGGGCAGAGGTCTCATGTGAAGACTCAATTGGGGAAGAGCATGCATCCAAACTCACTCACTTGCTGCCAGCCCAATAAGTCAGCTCCTTGCCATATGGGACTCTCTACAGGACTGTTGACAAAATGGCAATTTGCTTTCCTCAGAACAAAGGGGTAGGGAAAGAGAGAGAGGGAGATAGTAGGAGAGAGATTGTGAGGGACAGATTAAGTGAAAATGATTGAGAATATTGAGAGAGATTGAGAGAAAAAATTTGGGAGACAAACTGAGTGAAAGATATTGAGACATTGAGAGAGAGAAAATTAAAGTGAGATTAAGAGAGAGAGACTGAAAGAGATTGAGAAATATTTAGAGAGAGAAACAGTGAGAGAGATTGAGAGAGAGAGAGGAAACCAGAGAAGTCTACTGGTAAACTCATCTTAGAAATTACATTCCTTTACTTCTGCCATGTCCTCACCACCCAAGTATAAGAATAGCAGGAGATTGGGATTGTTCGGAACCATTCCAAAATGTCTGCTCACAAGGCACCTGCTCAATACAACCCCCACCAACTCTACTGAAACCTTCTAAAAGTGAAGTTGGGGTCTGGATGGGTCACATGGAAATACTTGCTAAGCAGATGTGTTGAGAAACATTTTTGGACATCCTCTGTCCTACATACCCAGCCCTATGCCTGTGGCTTAGAAGATTTTGGAGCAGAACAGTGAAGGTTGATGCCAAAGAAGTGAAGATGAATTTACTCCCCAGGAGGCTCCTGTCACTTCCAATTCAGCAAAGGAGTCAAGTCATCCTCCCAGCTAACCAAGAAGCCTTAAATGCTTCTCAAAGAATTTAACTTGCCCAACAGATGTATGATCATCATTTTTGTTTGTGATAGGCTGTCTTTTATCCAGCACCTGCCATGGGCCAGGAATTGTGTCAAGCTCTTTTGCAGTATTTCATGAGTTGTCATTGTCACCCTATGAAATCAGTGTCATTTATTATCTCCATTTTACCAAGGAGGTAACCACAGCTCAGCTCAGAGACACCAAGTAACTTGGTTACCCAGTAGGTGAGTTGGTAGAGTTGAGAGATGAATCCCAGCCTTCCTGACTGTGAACCCATAATGCCAACCCTCCATTTTCTCTTATAGTGGAAAGTAAGTATGCTGAGCAGACAGAAGCCAGTTGGGAGTTGGAGTAGCACTATCTGCTGATCCTTAAAATTCTCTCTGCCATTCTTCTATAATCTCTTCTTGTGCAGGAGCAGAAAAGCTAAAAACTACATCTCTGAAACTACCATGATTTCAGAGTCTTGGAAAAACTCCAACTGAGGATCAGAAGGAATGAAAGTTGGAACCTGTAGTGGGTGGAATGGTGTCCCCACAAAAAATCCGTGTTCACCCAGACCCTGAGAATGGAACATATTTACATATAAGTCCTTTGTAGATGTAAGTTTAGGATCTCAAGAAAGATTATCTTGGATGAGGGAGGTCTCTAAGTCCCAGGACAGGTGTCTATAAGAGATAGAAGAGGAGACACAGACACAGAGGAGAAGCCACGTGGCTATGGAGGCAGAGACTGGAGTGATATGGCCACAAGTCCAGGAACACATGGAGCCTCCAGGAGCTGGGAGAGGCGGGATGGAGCTTCCCCTGGGGCCTGTGGAGAGATCAGCCCTGAGACACCTGCATCTCAGACCTTCTGGGCTCCAGGGCTGGGAGGGATAAATTCCTGTTGTGGTAAGCCCCCCAATTGTTGGTACTCTTTCATAGCCACCTGAAAGCCTAAGGCCCATTTTCTTCTGGTGAGGGTGAAAGGTTGTTGGATGCTTGGGGCCACCACACCCAGGTTCTACCTACCTCCCAGCTTTGTAAGGCTGGGGCTATTGTGACAATAGCATTTCCTGAACTCTCTGAACCTATCACACCTATAAGGCCCCCCAACTTTGCTCCTCTGATAATTTTAAGCATCTCATCCATGCTATAAAAAAATCATTTGCCTGAGAAAAATATCACCTATATCCTGTAGAATTGTTACAGGTGACATTCTTTGAAATCAGATTTGCTGCTTCTAATTTTACATTTCTGAGCAACTTCCAAATGTTCTAGTCTTCACAGCTGCCAGAAGCATTGGTCGAATTGAGTCAGGTTTTACCTTCCAGAATGAATTGATAGAGAGCCATCATCTTTTAAAATTAATTGCCTGACAGTCTACTAGTCTGAGCAAAATGACAAAATTTGATTAATTTTTAAAATTAAGAATCAGATTCATTTTTTTTGACCTCTAGAAATTCACCTTTGTAATCGTTGCTGGTTAACATCATTATCGTTTCTCTGGCTCGATACACATGTTTGGTAATTTCTTTACCAATCATTCTGTTCTGTGTGTCAGACCTTCTTTCTGTAATTATCTTTTTTTTTTTTTTCTCATAGCATAACTTTTAAAAACTCCTTGAGTGAAGGGTATTTGATGGTGAAATTTCTTGGATTTTATCTTAGAAGAGCTTCATCTCATCTCTGTATTTGAGAAGGAATTTGTTGAGCTGTTTCATGCTAGGCGTGCAGCAGTGTGGCTCCAGTACCTCACAGGTCATGTTCCACCATCTCTGTACTTCCATTGTTTCAGCAGGAAAGTGGGCCGTCAGTCAAACTGTGATTCCCTGCAGACCATCTTCTTTCATTGCTGAGAGAGGTCACAGCACCACTGTGGGTACTGGGTGGTGTGGATTCTAATCCCAGTCCAACCACCTACTAGCCAACCCCTTCCCAGCCTTTTGAACTCTCCTGCAGGTAAGGAACCTTTCTGAGTTCTTCATCCCAGTCAGGTGAGAAGCACAGGAGGCAACATTGAGCACCAAATAAGCAAGCTGCATTTTATAAAAGAAAACTGGGAGAAAGGAAGTGCCAACTATTCATAATTCTACCTTGACCTTCATATCAACCACAGGGATAGCATACACATTTCTTGGGGCTGATGCGACATATCACAGACAGGGCAACTTAAACCACATTTCTTCTCTCATGTCCTGGAAGTTGGAAATCTGAGATCCAAGTGTCTCAAGCTGGTCCCTCCTGAGGCCTGTCTCCTTGGTGTGTAAACACCATCTTTCTCCCTATGTCCTCACAGGGTTGTCCCTCTGTCTGTGTCTGTGTCTTCAGCCCCTCTTCTTATAAGGACACCAGTCCTGTTCTATCAGGTCCCACCCTAGTGACTTTGTTTTACCTTAATCCTCTCTTGAAAGGCCTATCTCCAAATATAGCCACAGTCTGAGGTCCTCTGAGCTAAAATTGAAACATCAATTTGGGGGAAGCAGATTAGCCCACAGCAGATGATGAGATTCTAGTTGGCTTACATGTCTATTTACTGTCACATTGTTAAACTCCTCTGAAGGTATGTCAGTTTTCTGTTCTCACACTGATGCGGGCACCAACCTCTGATAGTCCCATATCAGCATCCTTCCCTGAAGAGGAAGCCAGGTTTGGGGGACCAAAATTGAAAATGGTACCTCCCTCCAAAAACAGAGGGGTTAAATTAAGTATCTTGCACATGGCTTTTGTCACGAGGATTCTGAGGGTGGCGCCATCAGATACACAGGAGCCTCAGGTTCGCTGATCTGTTTCCTCTTTGGAAGTGTTACTTCAAGGGTGTCAGGGCTTTAGGTCCTCTCCCCCTGGGTGTCCCTCATTCTCTTTAGTTATAACTGGGTAGGATCAAAATAAAACTTGAACGTCCAGATGGACTCATTACAGGATTACAAAGAAAATTGGTTATCAGGCTTGCAAGAATTATCAGCTGCTTGGGTGGTAACTCTGAAATCCAGGATGGATTCTTTTAAAGTGTACTGATGACTAACTGGCGTGTAGAGACAGAGACAGTCCTTTCTTCTAGTCCACATTTTTCCCCCTCCTCCAAAATCTCCACTTTCTTCCTCTTATCTCAACTTTGCTATTTTTGTTCTTGGCGTGTTCCTTGGAAAACTGACTGTGGACATCGGTGACAGGGTTCTGTATGTGGGACGCTCCCAACATCAACAACCCATGTGCCTTTGAGTGGGGGAGGGGGTACAATGGTTCCAGCCACCTGTGATTCTCGGGGCTTTACTGTGGTAAAATCTTGTGGCTGTTTGCAAGGACCAAGCAGCAAATTAATCAAGTGTTGTCTTTTTCACGTTCTCACATTCAAAATGCAGATTGTGTTTCCTGATGGATTCTTTCCACAGAAAGAAAGAGAGTCAGAATTCTGTTTATGAGTCCACGGGAGTATGGGGTAGTAGGGAGTTGGCCAACGGTCATAATTAGGATTTTTTTTTTTATGTAATTGGTTTGTAGAGACAAAGTCTCACTTTGTCACCCTGGGTAGAGTGCTGTACTGTCACAGCTCACAGCAACCTCCAGCTCTTGGGCTTAGGTGATTCTCTTGCCTCAGCCTCCGGAGTAGCTGGGACTACAGGCACCTGCCACAATGCCCGGCTATTTTTTTGTTGCAGTTTGCCTGGGCTGGGTTTAAACCCACCAACCTTGGTATATGCGGCCGGGACCTTACTCACTGAGCCACAGGAGATGCCCATAATTAGGATTTTTTTTTTAACAAAAGAGTGAAAAACTCTGAATATGATCGCTGTTCACAAAAAAGAAGAGTGAAAAACTCTGAATATGATCACTGTTCACAAATTGTTCTGACAACAGTTAAAGTTTCCTATCATATTATCAAGATAATAAGATTGCACATGGCAAGGTGGGGGTGGGAGAAGCACATTTTGGGGGATGCTGATAATCAGGGGCCCCTTCCTATCATCAAGTGCATGGCAAAATAACCAAAGAGGCTTGGAAACCACTGAGGACCTGCAGAAACTGTTCTGTGTCACCAGCAGTGAGGTGAATCTAGTTCCATGGGAAACTGTGTGTGTGGGGAAGATACTTTAAAATCTTCTCAACTCCAGATGTACTGCCCTAATATTTCACCTTTGTCCTCAGAGGCATTTATTCTTATATTTTAAAAAAATTGTAATTTGCTTAGATTTATTATTGGTGTTTCATACAGTTTTTTATTTCAGCAGCTTGGTTGTGATATAATCCACATTCCTCACAACAGCCTTATTTAAAGAGTAGAATGCCGTGGATGTCATTGTGTTCACAAAGGGTGCAACCATCATTGAGGTCAATTTCAGAACAGTTTTATCACCCAGCCACTCCCATCTCTCACACCTCATGCCCTCAATCTTAATCAATCACTGGTCCACTCCCTGTCCACAGAGATTCACCTGTTCTGTGCATTTTGCATGAATGGACTATTAGAATATGTGGTCTCAAGGTCCCCCCTTTTAATTTAGGAGACCACAGAGAAATCCCGGGCGTGGAGACAAGCATCGCATTGAATGCAATTTGGCCTTATTCTATCACTTCCAACAAAGCTCTGCCTATCAATTAAAAAAGTAGAAATGCAGAAAGATGGCTTTACCCTCTGCCCTGGAGGTAACTGAACTGGGTCTCTGTCAGATCCGGGTAAGATTTCCAGAGTCCACGAACGGGCACCCACTGCCTGCAGCACTTAGATTTTTAATGGGAGTCTTCAATATGCCCCAGCTCTTTTTAATTTTATTATTTTACTCTTTCTGAATATTTTTTCTACAGTATGCTTTATGGGGATTATACACCTTCTATCCTTAAAAAAAAAAAAGAAAAAAAGAAAGAAAAAATATATTGTTTAATGTCAGGGAATTCTTGGAAACTGGCTCTTCCCATGCTTGTATCCTGGCAATATGACAACAGAATTTTTCTGTAATTTGTGCTATTTTTCCTGACTTGTGTACTCCTGGGAGTTGCCAATCTGGCTAGCTAGATGAGTTTACAATTCTGATGAAATCTCAATGAGACATAATTCCCAGGGAATAGCATGTCCACTGAGGACAGATAACTAGTTTTCACTCCTGCAATTGGGTCAGCGGTGAAACTTAAAATGGGCTTGAGGGTGGGAGGTGCGGTGAGGGAGAGACAAGTGTTGGACTGGGAGAAATCATCTCCCCCACACCAAAAAACCCTCATACATTTTAGCTATGGGAGCGTTCAGGTAGTTTCTCTCAGAAGAAAATGAAGCAACTTAATCTTTGCCTCATGGGACAGGATTCTGAGTGGAGTCTAACAGCAATTGCAACTCTCAGGAAAATCATCACAATTGTTCCGTCTCCAGCCTCCCCTGTACTTCCAGAAAGAGTTTTCTGTTCCCCCCTACCTGCAGAAAACAACTTTTCCGAATGAAAGATACACACCTCCCTGTTTTTGAGTATATGTCGTCAGAAAGGCACCCAAACCAAGGAGACCCAGAAAACAAACAGAATTCAAAGAGTAAGAGGAATCCAGATCTCACAACAGGTAAGCAGAATCCTGCAATAAAATCCAGGTTCCTTCCACCAAGGCAATTGCAAAGTTCACCTACAAAAGTGAGTCTACATTCCAAGAATACTTATCTTTCCCTCTCATCCCAACATTATTTTTTTTTAAGTTGGGAAACAAAGTGTCTTTGTGTTGTATTAAAGCCACTGTCATTATTTCTTTCTTTCTTTTTTTTTTTTATTAAATCATGGTTGTGTACACAAATGCAATCATGGGGTACAATGTGCTGGTTTTATATACAATTTGAAATATTTTCATCAAATTGGTTGACACAGCTTTCATGGCATTTTCTTAGTTATTGTGTACAGATGTTTATATTCTACATTTAGTAAGTTTCACCTGTACCCTCCTAAAATGCACCGTAAGTGTGGACCCACCAATTTTCTACCTAAAATATCCACCTTCAGCACCCAGCAGTGACTTCTATGGGAGCTGGCAAAAAAAAATAAGAGCTTCAGTTGCGCAGTATTTTTTTTACTGTATCCTGCCTTTGCTAAGTTGATTTTTGCAAAAGGTATCTTTTTTCCTTTTCTTTTCTTTTCTTTCCTTGTTTTGTTTTGTTGTTGTTGTTGTTGTTTTCTAAGATACAGTCTCACTTTGTGCCACAATGTCACAGCTCACAGCAACCTCAGACTCTTGGGTTCAGTGATCCTCTTGCCTCAGCCTCCTGAGTAGCTAGGACTGCAGGTGCACACCACAACCCCTGGATATTTTTAGACATGAGGTCTCGCTCTGGCTCAGGCTAGCCTTGGACTCCTGAGCTCACGCAATCCACCTTCCTCAGGATCCCAGAGTGCTGGGATTACAGGCATGAGCCACTGGGCCCAGCTGCAAAAATGTTCTGAAACACAAAAACCAACAAAAGTAACATCTGTGCAGATGGAAACAAATGAAGTCCCCCCAGCAACAAGGAGAAGCTGATCAAGTTTAAACTTCCACCAGGTAAATCAGAAAGGACACTTTGACTGTGTGAAAGTGAAATAATGGACCACAACACAGTCTGTCTCAAAACTTTCATAGTGACCTACTTATGAATTACAAGAACCATGTGACAGCTAAAGAGAATCATAGAGAAATACAGCCTCATGCATTGTCCCCAGGATACTAAGTCCCAGTTACTTCTAACGTTCTGTACCTCGTTAAAAAGCAGGATCATAGTGCAAGGATTTCTGCTTAAGAAAGAAAAATTATACAAAGTCTATTCTATCTTAAGAGCTAAGGCTACAATCTCTACCTCTGAGGATAGTATAGTAACAGTATGGAATTTTGCTAAGTGCTGGCATGAAGTAATCTCAGGAGGGTAAAACAGTGAGCCAGGGAGTGCTGTGAGGATGGTTTTTGCTCTCAGGAAACCGGCTTAGCTGCGTCACGACATTTAAACATTTCCACTTGCTTCCACCTCCCTCTTGGCTGTGTACTTCATTTCACAGCTCAGCAAAAAGAGTTAATTTCCTTAGGTTACAGAAGTTGCTTATTTACTAAATTTACTATATCTCAGTTGTCTTTTCCTGTAGAAATACAGATTCCTCCAGGGTGACAATATTTATTTATTTATCTGTTTGCTGACCACAACACATGGCTCATTGTGGGTGCTTAAAATGTATTTGTAAAATGAATGCATTATATCCTTGACCCATTTTTTAGAGTTGTTTTCCATTTTGTATTGCTCTGCAGAAACTCTTTATATATTATGGTTACAAAGCCATAAATTTTCACCCACAGTTTCTCTTTGTGTGTTTCCTTAGAAGTTTGTTTGTGCTGTATTTTGTTGTGATATATTTGACACTTAGGGCAATCAAAGTTGTTTTTCTTGGCTGCTATGAAAGGCTTTTCCACCACCACCCTCAAAATTATAAAGATACTATCCTGTATGCTTTTCTGGTAGCCAGGTGGGTTTATGTACATTTATATTTGTACTTCACTCAGGAGTTTTCTGTCTGATTGGAGGTTATGCTTTGTTGCAATGCCACACGCCCATGAGCAAATAATTGACAATCAGCCCAGCACCACCTACTATATAACCTTTCCCCTTTAATTATCAAGTCCATGGTGAATAGAAAACAGATTTCCAAAAGGATGTTTTTTCTAGATTCCCTCTTCTGTACTTCCATTGAAAAGAAAGTTATACATATGAAATTTTTGTAACAAGTAGACAGCCCTTTTTAAATTGTCTATTGATATTTCTAAAATACTTTCCCCCAATTTCTATGAATGCAGTGACAGTGGCACAGGCAATAAGGATAAATACTTAAATCACCTGCAATTGTACACCATCTAATGATTTTAGGGACAGCCATGGGGCTGGATGGAGGGCACAGGGAAGCCCATTATTCCTTTAGTGGAAAGAAATCCAGTTCTTCCTTTTGGGAATCTGCTGTCCCCCTGGTAAGACGACCTGTCTGAGGGCTTGATCTCAATGTTCCTCTCAGTCCCCAAATCCTCCGAGCCTGTGGCCATGGGCTCCCATGAGTCAATGAGGATTTAGAAGCCGTCTCCCTCTCGACCCCATCTCTTCCACACGGCACAAGGCAGTTTGTGGAGGAGTTTGCAACCTTTCCGAGTGATCATTTTCAAAATATCTCCAGTCTGGTACAAATGTGGAGGCACCATCAGGGCCCAAGTCAGAAGGGTTGGGAGAGGAAAAAAAAATCCAGGCTCAAAATTACCTGTCACCACTAGGCCTGTCAGAGGTGCACTGCACCAGCTAATGAATTCCACACTCGTGTCAGACAGCACCTTTTTTTTTTTCCCCAAGCGAGCAAACTCTTCAGGAAAGAGAGAGAGGTGAGGAATGATCACAACGGGTTATCCTGGCTCCTTGACACAGATCCGGACGGGTCTTTGTCCTATTTCATGATGGAGAATTGAGCAAGGAGACAGCTGAAGACCCTGTGGCACGGGGTACTTGCCATATCCCCAAATTCCATGGGGAAGTTGGGAGTAGCAGTCGTTTTATTAGGTTCACCCCCCCCTTCTTTTATAAGATGCTTCCTAACGCCAACCTTCCTCTCCCCAACTCCAGTCGCAAGTCGCTCAAAACCTCCAGCTTTCCCCGACAGCAGTAAACCCTCGCTGGTTTATACACACATACCCGTGTCCATATGTGCTTGTGTGGGTGCGTGGACATTTATACCCCACTTAGAAAGATGAGTGTCTCAACCAAACCCCCTCTGGAGCTGTAGAGTTCCAAAACAAAAGGTGGGGAAAAGAAACAAAAGAAAAGAAAAGAAAAGAAAAGAAACTTCATTGAAATAATCATAGAACTATTTTTCCTAGTCTCGCTACAGCTGTGGGGCACGTTGCCACGGCAACAGCTTTCCTGGCGAGCATCTCTCTAGCCAGAGGTCTCCAATGGACCGGCTGCCGGCGGGTTGCCTGTGTGAGTGTGTGCCGTGCACCCCGCGTGCAGGACGCCTCACACATCAGCCGCGTCTCCTGAAATGTGTCAGAAAACATTATCAGGAGAGGAAGGTCGGTTGTTGAGGATTCCCATAAATTTATAGATAATCAGGTCCTTAGCGGCAGCCAAATGGCGGGCGAGCGGGCAGAGGGGCCGTGATTAGGGGTAAGAGATCCACACCAGGGGGAGGCCGGGATGCTAACAGTCCCAGGGCCACTCAGGGCTTATTTTGCTTTGACCAATTTACATCCTATTTGAATGAGCCATAATCAGGATCTCCAATTTCTCTCCTGCCAAATTTATTATATTGTACCAGGGATGCACACAGGGCACACTCTCCTGCTTCGGGGACCTAAAATATGCCAACCCTTTGCATCAGCTGTTTGTGTAAATCTCTCATTCAGTGCAAAGCGGGCCCGACACATATAAGAATTTGCAGGTTCTTATGGTATAAAATTAATGCTTCCAGTCTGCAGGGGAAGATGGCTTATATGGGGAAAGGTTTTGAGGGTAGAAATTTAGGAGGGAAAAAAGTGAGCTCCTCTTTGATGATCTTCCCCCATAGAAATGATCTAATAAAATAAAATGAGTCCAAATGTATCATTTTAAGTGCAGAATGACATTCTTCCCCCACAAATTCATTTCAACTAATTTCCATGGAGTTTGTCACTTTGGTTATTACAAATAAACACACACCCCCGAGTGTAATTAGAGCATTATCGGTGGAGCTGTGTGTTTTCAGGTGGATCAGGTTTTCTTAGCAACGGATGTGCTGCCCAAGTACTGTTTTGAACAGACGTTGCTGTACATGAACTGACGACTATCTAGCACGAAATGGCCATGCGGGGTCTTCTGAGTCCTAGAAGAAAGACAGGAATGTATGTGGGCGATATTGATAAGGAGTTATTTTTCTATCTTTCAACGCCTGCTGGGACTGGAGAAGGTGCTACAGGGTGCAATCTCCACGGTGCCTTGTGAGATTCTGTTGTTGCTTGTGAATTTTATTGTAGCGAGGTCCTTTGTGAAGAGTCGCCTGACACTGGACTTTATTTTGAGCATTTTGCAGGTGTCTTAAACATAGTTCAGGATTTGCATTTGTGACCCTTTGGTGGCCGATCTGTTCAGTTTTATCCCATGTCATCTTACAAGGAGGCAAAAGAGAATGGAATTGCTCAAATGCCGGAGCGCACTCCCAGAACACTGCCTTGCTGAATTCAAAATATAAGTCTGTGGCAAACAAGACAAAGGTGAGCAGTTTCAAGTTTTCTGATTTCTTTGTGTTGTGTGAACCTGCATTGACTAAGGATGGTTAGAAGTCCAGGTGCCGGGACCACTGGGAGCTTTTGCAAATAGAAACATCTTTATTCCCACCAACCTGCTCCCCAGAAAATCTGCCTTTAACTTCTAGACTGGACCGGCCAGTGTTACTTTGCAGATGGCTCCCACATAAAGCAAGATGTAATGAAATGAAAAAGCCTGGCTTCATTCTTGACTTAAAAAACAGCACCCATTTACCTTAAAATAGTTAAGAAACTCCGCTAGAATCTCAAGTGAAATTTATTTGGGGGGATGGAAGGAATTATACTGAAGGTCATCTGGAAACTGGAAGATGCCAAGTTACTCCTGCCAGGAAGAACACGAATGACAGACTTGCTCCATCCGAGAGAAAGAAAAGTTAATTAAAGCACGATGGTTCAGTTACTAAAATAGGCAGAAAGAGTGACCCCACTGTGCATCAGACATTAGCGATTTTTGTATGGTGAAATTAATATTTTGAATCTCCAGAGGGAGATGGATTATCCAATAAATAGTTGTGGCTATAAATTTAGGGAGAAAAAAGGCTCCATGTATCAGTTCTTTTTCTTAAAATAATTCTAGATGAAGAAACAATTAAACATAAAAGATGAAGCCATATAAACGTCCATTTCCAAAAGGGAAAAACAACGGAAATTGAAAAAAAAATCTTGGAGCAGAAAAGGTTTTCTAATGATAGCACAAAAGTCAGCAGCCATGAGGGAAAATCCAGGGGATTGCAAAGTTTACCCTAAAGTTGCTGCATGTAAGGAAAATGAAAAATGGTTGTTAAATGTACCTTTACTTACAAATAATTCATTATGAAAATTTACGAAATATTTATAAATGTTCTCTACACATCAGCTACCTCTTTATAAAATTTTGTAATGAACATTTTTAAAATTAAGGTACATTTAGCTGCCAGTTCCCATTTCCCTATGTGGGGCATCTTTGGGGACAATGGTTGGAATACCATGTGTTGACAAATTTAGCGAGATAAAAACCAAATACCTTCATACAACAAAAAGGAACAGGCAAGCCAGGAAGGTGGGAAAACTACTTGTAAAGCATCCACAGACAAAGTTTTAATTTCTTTAATATACAAAGAGTTCTCACATTTTAAGAGAGGAAAACAAAAAGTCAAGTCCAAAATGCAACAAAAGATGGGAACTGAACTTTTCAGAAAAGGAAATGTGAAATTTAATAAAACCACAGAAGGAATGGTCTCTCGCTGCCCATGTCCATCAGGAAAATGCAATTTAGAAAATAACACCAAAGTGAAAGAATGATTTTTAGCTTTCCAGATCAGCAGGGATGGTTGGTTGGTCTTATGTACTGCTGGCTGGGTCTGGGGGCCTCAATCAGTAACCCACAGATGGTAAGAGCATAAATCTCCACAGCCTCCCTGGGGGATGGGGGATCCATCAGTAGTCAAAGCACCTGTGAGGTTTCATTTGGCACTGCTGGCCTCTTCCTTCCAGATGGATGTGGCGCAGTTTGAGACACCCAGCAGTGGAAAGAGTTTACTGGGGCACGGCTGATAAAGTCAGAAGTGGCTCCATGTCCATCCGCAGAGGACTGCAACAGGTAAGCAACATTCACAGTCACGGTGGGGAGTACTATGCAGCCATAAAAAGATCCTCTGCTGGGGCGGGTGTGGTAGCTCACGCCTGTAATCCCAGCACTCTGGGAGGCTCAGGCAGATGGATTGCTTGAGCTCAGGAATTGTAAACCAGCCTGACCCAGAGCAAGACCCCATCTGTAAAACTAGCTGAGCATTGTGGCAGGTGCCTGTAGTCCCAGCCACTGGGAGGCTGAGGCAAGAGAGTCATTTGAGCCCAGGAGTTTGAGGTTGCTGTGAGCTGTGACACCATAGCATTCTACGTAGGGTGACAAAGTGAGACTCTGTCTCAAAAAAAGAAAAAAGAGTACGCTAAATCCATAAGTAGTTAGATGAGAAACTGTCCCGGGGAAGTAGTTTGGTAAAAAAAAATTAATCTGAATGACAGGGTGTATAGTAGGATTTCATGGAGGTGATGAAGGGCATAACCCCCCCTCAAACCCTTATCCACATAAAAACACTCTCTCCTTGTCATCTTCTGAAGTGCACCATGAAGCTCGTCCCCACCCCAGGGCTACATGGGGTTTGTCCCCTCCACAGCCCCAAGGACACCCGTTGGTGTTTCTGCAACAGGCCCCAGGGGTCTGTGGTGCAAGTGTCTCGGGGCTGCTCCAACCTGAGACCCCAGGGGAGGCTCATTCCTGCCTCTCCCAGCTCCTGGGGGCTCCAGGTGTCCCTGGGCTCATGGCCACATCACTCCAGTCTCTGCCTCCGTCTCCACGTGGCTTCTCCTCTGTGTCTGTGTCCCCTCTGCTGTCTCTTAGGACACCTGTCACTGGGCTTAGGGCCCGCTATGATCCAGGATGAACTCACATTGAAATTCTTAACATAATTACACATACAGAAAACCTATTACCAAATAAGGGCTCATTCCCAGGTTCTGGCTGGACATCCTGTTCTTTTTTGGGGGGGACACCATTGAACCCACTAAACGTCCTCCCTGTAAGAACAGCCCCATCCCAGCCATTGGCAGACCCACCTGATGTGAATGCAAGTCACCAAAACAACCCTTTATTCAGTATCAATCCAAACCATCCCGCACAGCTCAGTGGGGCGTGAGGATGAGGACTTGTCAGGACTGACCTTGTCCATCCCAAATCCTGGTCTGCTCCTGGGGCAGGTGCCCTGAACCCTGAGGACACACACCCTTGTTGTTGCTGGTGTCTGGGCAGGAGCTGCAGAGAGGCCCCTCCTGGTACTGCTGATGTCTCTGAACCATCGGCTCCCACGTGACTCATTTTGGCAAGTGGAAGGGACAGAGTCCTGGGGCCCAAATCCAGAGGAGGGGGCAGGTTCACAGGGACAGGGGCTCCGGGCACACCCCTTGGGCTCCTGAGAGGGTCTGGCCCTGGGCAGCACAGGTGTCTGCGGGGAAGGGGTCGGAGCCTTCCGTACCCAGAGGTCATGCCACACGCTTCACATCATCAGGAACCTCACTGGAGAGAGACCTTTCCTTTCCTCAGAGGCTACAATGTACACTCCCTCCCTCCGTCTTTTCCCCCTCTCTGTCTATTTCTCCCTCTTTCATTTGCCTTCATTGCTCCATGTCTCTCTCTTCCTCTCTCTTTCTGTCTTTCTCCTTTCTTTTTTTCTTTCCTTCCTTACACTGCTTCTCTCCTCCACCTTCATTTTTCTTTCTCTCTCTCCTGCTGTCGTTCTCTGTTTCCTTCCTTTCTTTCTTTCTTTCTTTATCTCTTCCTCTCTCTTTCTTTTTTCATCTTTCCCTTCAGCTTTTCTTATTCTTTTTTCTTTCATTGTCTCTCCCTGTCTTTTCTTCATTCTTCCTTTCTTTCTCCCCCTCTCTTCTCCCTCCCTCTCTAACTCCCTCTCTCTCCCTCTCTTTTTTTCCTTCCTTCCTTCTCTCTCTCTTTCCTCCCCGATTACTCTCACCCTCTTCCCTCCTTCTCGCCCCACACTTTCCTTCTTTATCCGAGCACCCTCTGTCTGCAGGTTCCAGCACAGGCTTTGTGGGGAGATTAGAGCCTGAGCCCCAGCTGAGTTCTTGCCCCACCCCTGACAGGACCGATGGTGCCGCAGACTGTCCCCAGCTCTGCTCACAGCCCTTCAGATCTGTAAGCCTGTGAGCCGGTGGTGTGTGTGAATTAGTTGGATGTGACCCTGCCACTGCACAGACACCTGTGAAAATGCACAATGCACAGCACACACACGGGCAGTCTGTCATTTCTCAATTAAAAACTTAATGTTACAAGAACTTGGAAAATCCGACTCTTCTCTAGGTTTGCTTGGAGCTCAATACGGTTCCCAGCAGCACAGGGCTTTGCAGCTACTTCAACCTTTCACCCTTGGGGCTGCGCACCTTCCGGGTCTGGGTGACTCACGGGGGACCGACCCCTGGCACCTGCTTTCTCCCCAGATGGGGAGCGTGGGACAGAGCCAGACACGAACCAGCTCCCTGGGGGTGCGGGGCATGAAGAGGTGCCGGAAATCACCCCCCCTGACAGGACTCCCTCCGCTGTCACTGGTCGTCCGCAGCACACCCGTCTGTTTATGAGACAGCTGGTGTCAACATCTCACTCTTACCAGGAAACATCCTGGCTCAGACCACTAAGATTTGGGTGGTCATCTGAGTACAATTCTCATGGGCTTGTACCTGAAAAGGGTACAGCTAGAGATGGAGTCATCTTACTTTTCCCTAATTAAGAAAAAACAAAATGTCAACACACATCACTGGAAATAGCTGAAGAAAATCCCTCTTTGTACTGAGTTGGGTCATTTCAACAAAAATTTATGTAGAACAGGAACAAGGGAAAAGGCCCTGATTTGGAAATAGGGTCTTTGCAGATGTAATTAGTGAAGGATCTGGAGATGAGACCATCCTGGATTAGGGAGGGAGGTGACAGGTGTCCTCCTAAGAGACAGCAGAGGAGACACAGACACAGAGGAGAAGCCACGTGGAGACGAGGCAGAGACTGGAGTGATGCGGCCACAGGCCCAGGGACACCTGCAGCCCCCAGGAGCTGGGAGAGGCAGGAAAGAGCCTCCCCGGGGGCCTCCAGAAGGAACTGGATACAACTGTGATGGGTTGAATGGTGACCCCAAAATATATGTCCACGTCCTATCACCCAGAATCTATGAACAGAATATTATTTGCAATGGAGTCTCTGCAGTTGTAGTTAGTGAAGGATCTTGAGATGAGACCATCCTGGATTAGGGAGGACCTTAAATCCAGACACAGGTGACAGGAAAGGAGAAGGTGTTTCTGCTGATACAAAAATGAAAAAAAAAAAAAAACCCAGAAAATAGAATGCAGACATTGTTCCTCTAAATTTAACGCTCCCAAACCTGCCTGCTGATTAACTAATTTCATGCACACAGCTCTTCTACAGACTCTGACCCCA
>CAUYON010115912.1:0-12196 GCA_963573935.1 Arctocebus calabarensis | reverse complement strand
GGTTCAAGCCCGGCCTCGGCCGAACTGCAAAACAAAAAAATAGCCGGGTGCTGTGGCGGGCACCTGTAGTCCCAGCTACTAGGGAGGCTGAGGCAAGAGAATCGCTTAAGCCCAAGAGCTGGAGGTTGCTGTGAGCAGTGTGACGCCATGGCACTCTACCCAGGGCGATAAAGTGAGACTCTGTCTCTACAAAATAAAAAAAGGGAAAGATCAAGCTAGAAGGGGAGCACGGGCATTGACAAATTGTCAACGCCGTAAGCTCCCAGCTGGTGAATAAAGCCCTTCCTCTTATAAATGTGGTGTTTGGGTGCTCTTTCTCTCCATTGGGTAAATGAGAGTCCTTGCAACAGAGCAACAAGGACTCTCATTTACTGCAGCTGGGAATGCACAGTGGAACAGCCACTTTGGAAGATAGATGGTGATTTCTTTCTTTCTTTCTTTGCATTTTTTTTGCCTAGGCGGTGTTTGAATCTGCCACCTCCAACATATGGGGCCGGAACCCTACTCTTTTGAGTCACAGGCGCCGCCCAGATGGTGATTTCTTAAACATAATTTTTTGGGGTTTTTTTTGGTGAGACAGAGTCTCATACTGTCCCCCTGGTAGAGTGTCATGGCATCATAGCTCACAGCAACCTCAAACTCCTGAGTTCAAGTGATCTTCTTGCTTCAGTTTTTCTATTTTTAGTAGAGACAGGAATCTCACTCTTGCTCAGGTTGGTCTCAAACTCCTGAGCTCAATTAATCCACCCGCCTCAGCCTCCTAGAGTGCTTAAACATAATCTGAAACAAATCGTATCACAAACCTAGCAGTCAGGCTCCTTGGTATTTACCCAAAGGAGTTGAAAAGTTATATTGACATAAAAACCTGCACATAGACAATTATAGATACTAACTCATAACTTCAAAACTTGAAGGTAACCAAGATGTCCTTCAGTGATAGAGAGAATGGATATATAAACTGTGGTATATCCGGAAATCAAAATATTAATAATCTACCCAGCTATGAAAACACATGGAGTAACCTTAAATGCATATTACTAAGTAAAAGAGGGCAGTCTGGTAAGGCTAAAGACTGCGCAATTCCAAACAGATGACATTCTGAGAAAGGCAAAACTGTGTAGAAAGTAACCAAATTAGCAGTTGTCAAGGGTTATGGGGAGGGAGTAATTTTTAGGGCCATAAAACTACTGTGTATGATAATATAATGGTGGATACATGGCCTTATAAATTTATCTAGCCCCATGGAATGTACAACACCAAGAGGAAACCGTAAATATAGACTTTGAGGGATAAGGTTGTGAGTATGTAGGTTGATCAATTGTAAATGTCCCCTATGGTGGATGATGTGGGATGGAGGGGGGGATATGGGACATCTCTGTACCTTCCACTAAATTTTGCTATGAACCTAAAACGCCTCTAAAAAATTAAGTCTATTTTTAAAAAGTCAACTAAAAAAGTTGTCCTCAGCTTAAAATTGGGCAAAGGATCTAAATAAACATTTCTCCGGAGAAGATATACAAATGGCTCATAGTGAGAGATACACCGGAAGGGTGAGGTCTAGGAGAACAGAAGTCTTCTCAAAGATACCGAAGGATACACCTACAAGGTCCTATCCATGGTGACTCAGCTCTTAGGAATTTGTACACTTAACTTCCTGGATCCTGGCAATTTCCACTTCTGTGAAATCCTGAAGTTCTGTGGGGGCTGGAACAGCATCTCCTGCTTGATTCAAACTGATGACCAGTGAGAAAGGTACCTGTGGGTTGCAACTTTTTGACTGGAGATAAAAAGGGAAAGACCCGGCAGCGCCCCTAGCTCAGTGGGAACAGAGTCTCACTCTTGCTAGGGCTGGTCTAGAACTCCAGAGCTCAGGCCATCTACCTGCCTTGACCTCCCAGAGTGCTGGGATTACAGGTGTGGGCCACTGAGCCCTGCTACAGGAATTTTATATAAAGTGGTCAAGGGAACCCCTCTCCCAGAAACATTTGAATAAGCTAGACGCGGTGGCTCACGCCTGTAATCCTAGCACTCTGGGAGGCTGAGGAGGGTGGATTGCTTTAGCTCACAGAGAGAGCCGGGGAGACCCCCATCTCCTGAACACAAAAAACAAAGTCAAGAGGATCACTTGAGCTCAAGAGTTTGAGGTTGCTGTGAGTTCTACCAAGGTCGCTGGAGTGAGACTGTGTCTCAGAAAAAAAAAAAAGGAAAGAAACATTTGAGCAGATCCCCGTAGGAAGAAAGGGAGAGCAGGGGACCATTTGGGAAAAAGTAGCGCAGACCAGGGGACTCAAAGAGTGGGCTTACTCCTACCATGCAGCAGGGCCCAGGAAAGAGAACAAAGTATGAAAAATTACGCAAGCACTAAAGAAACTTTTAGCAGTGTCAGACTTTACCTTAACCTTCAGTACCTAGGGCACAGCACCCAGGACCAGCTCAGGCCCCAGGTCTGATTAGGGGGCCTCACTGACCACCAGAAGACTGAGATTCGAAAGAGGTTTGTAATTAAACTGAGCACAGACTTCACCTTCTTCCACTTGCGTCGCAGAGCCAGCTTTAGACAAGATACCGCCTTACACCGGTATAGCCTGCTCCTCTGGCCCCAACCACCATAGACGACCAACTCACAGCAGCGCAGGTTCCCTCGCCGCCCCCCTCCGGGCCCCGCCTTCCGGGCCCCGCCTCCTCGACCCTCAGGGCCCCGCCTCCCTCGACCCTCAGGGCCCCGCCCCCGCCCGTAGCTCAGTCCTGCGTGTGATCCCGCCCCTAGACCAGGACCCCGACCCGCCCTGGCTCTAGATTGAAGGAGCTGCGCGTCAACGATTGGTCTGAAAGTCGGAAACCTCGTTTCCTAATTGTGCGGCAGCTTGTCTGGAGCTGAGAACCCGGAAGTAGTTCCAGGAGCGGCGGGTCGCGTGGACTTACCTCTTGGGGGCTTGCTTGCTGCAGCCGCTGCAATGACCAAAATAAAGGCAGAACCAGACGGGCAGGAGGCTCCGGCGGAGGCGTGTTGCGGGGAGCGCACCTACCAAGAGCTGCTGGTCAATCTTAACCCCATCGCGCAACCCCTGGCTTCTCGCCGCCTCACGCGGAAGCTCTACAAATGCATCAAGAAAGGTGAGGCTTTCTGCGGCATGCCAGGGGTCGGCACGCCACGTGGGTGGCGGGGCAGGGCAGCCGATTGACTCTTCTGTCGTCGTAGCCGTGAAGCAGAAGCAGATTCGGCGCGGGGTGAAGGAGGTTCAGAAGTTTGTTAACAAAGGCGAGAAAGGGTAAGAACCCTGCTATCCCTGGAGTTTGCATTTCACGGTAACGAAGGAAATCTCTACCAATTTTATTTAGTAGGTGCTCGGTAAAAGGTTGACTCTGACCCAGCCCCATCGGGTAGAAAATAATCAACCAGTCGGTAAAATCCCTTTAGTACAGATGACAATACATAACTTCCATGAGCTCAGTCAGTTCCAGAAGGAAGTGAGTTCTGTAAGTCAACAAATTTAAGGTGGACTCGAGCTTCATTTATTCAGAGACCATTTCTTCAGAATCTGCGCAGAGGTAATGACTTCATAACCTCACTAATTTTCTTAATGACATTTATCAGAATCTGAAGCTTATTTACGTTTTTATTACTTGTGTCACCTATGCAGACTGGACAGTAAGCTCCTTGAGAACTCATAGATTCATCCCCAGAAGTGTCTGGTAGATACATACATACTTGGGGGCTTCGATGCTCATTGGACTCTGGCCTAGTTAGGGGGTGCATCAGGCAAAGCTTCCCTGAGCAGTCTCATTGCAGATGAGATTTGAAGACTAGTAGGGGGTTGGAGGTATCCTGCCAGAAGAGCGGGTGAACCCTACAGTAGGAGAGAGGGTAGTGCTGAGCAGGGGAGCTACCGTCTCAGGAGGCCTTGTAAAACATAGTTTTTGTACTCAGAGCTTTGGGAGGCCATGGAGAGTTAAATCCAGGAAGTGACATAATTATGTTTAAAACTTTAGTTTTTTTCGTCAATTCAGTAAAGGATTAGACAGGCAAGAGTGATTTGGGAAGACAGATGGGATGCCTCTGTGGTACAGAAGAGGTGATGGTGGAGATAGGATTAAAGTGGGTAGATTTGAAAAGATCGGATTGGAAAATGAGGAGGTATACACGACTTCTATCTTACAGCCTAACCAAATGGGCAGAGGGCCCATTCTGAGGTTGTGAACAGTGGAGGACAACCAGGTTTATGAGGAAAGATCCCAAGATTGGTTTTAGACAATTGTTTGGGGTGCTGTGGAGACAAACAAATAGGTGGCTGTATGGATTTGGAGCTTGGGAGGGCCAGGCTGGAGAGATTTGGGAGCTGTCAGCATGTAAGTGACATTGGGGGGGAGGTCAGCTAGGAAGGTGCTGAGGAGGAGGGCAGTCCAGGGTTAGCTGTGAGACCACGAATAGTTGTAATAGTTCCCCTGCACAGATTCCTCTTCCTCTGAATAGTTAAAAGCTAGAAGAGCACTAGGAGAGAGTGGTACCTTGACATTTTAAATGATAGTTTTGGGCGGCACCTGTGGCTCAGTGGGCAGGGTGCAGGCCCCATACACCGTGGGTGGCGGGTTCAAACCCAGCTCCGACCAAACTGCAACAAAAAAATAGCCGGGTGTTGTGGCAGGCGTCTGTAATCCTAGCTACTTGGGAGGCTGAGGTAAGGGAATTACCTAAGCCCAGGAGTTGGAGGTTGCTGTGAGCTGTGTGACGCCACAGCACTCTACCGAGGGTGCTAAAGTAAAACTCTGTCTCTACAAAAAACAAATTAATAAATAAAATAAAAGATTGGAGTTTTATAGGTCTTCGGGCTCATGAGGCCTGCTCCACATTTCTGACATCTTGCCATCCAGGAGCCCTAGCTAAGGATTCTCTGGCAAGCTTTCCAAGTGCCTGTCACTCTTAGGACAGAGCCCCCACTTCTTAGTCACTCAAAAGTCCTTGGATGTGTCCTCCACCAGTCTTCCCAGCTTTTCTGTCTGCCCCCCTATCCTGGATTCCAGAACCATCCCAGACTCCCAACAGCCAGGGCCTGTGTATCTGGTGCCATTCTTCTTGTACCCTTAGCTTTTCCTGCCCCCAGCCCCTCCACAGGCTGCCTGACATTCACTAGCCATTCAAGTTTCACATCCTAGTTGAAGCCTTTTTTTGATTCTCTCAGGAGAGCTAAGCTCTTACTCCTTGGCACCCCTTGCCATCCCTCATCTGTTCCAGCATTGTGCCATTTGTCGCACATGGTGGCATTTACATGTTGTCAAGAAATAGTGATCACATGTCCAAAAGAATGCAATTCCGTTAAACACAATTTTGCACCCCCTTCACAGGTTGGCAGACCCACATTAATAACCGAGTTTCTTTGAGGTGGGGGCATCTTATTCAAGGCCCAGCCCAGAGATGGTACTTACAACTCAAAGAGTGAAGGAACAAACTAGGAATGACAGTAGTGCGTGTCATTTCAGGATCTTGGTTTTGGCAGGAGACACATTGCCCATTGAAGTATACTGCCATCTCCCAGTCATGTGTGAGGACCGGAATTTGCCCTATATCTACATCCCCTCCAAAACGGTAAGGAGCACATGGCACTGGGGGGATCTGGGATACGGTTTGCCAAAGCAGGCCAGTGGGACATAATGTAAGTATTGAAGTTAAGTCAGGCCTGGATGGAGCCTCAGCTCCACTACTTCCTAGTTGTGGGACTGTAGAAGTTATGTCTCTACAATTTGGTTTCCTTTTTGTAAAATGCGAATCCCCTTCTCTGTGGACTATGAGAATGAAAATAGAAGCCATATGTGAACATGCTTTGTAAACTAAGGTGCTTTACTTGCATCGGTTCCATTAGGTGGGTTCATGCGCACAGGGTCCTGTAGCTATCCTCTTCCTTTACATAGCAGGGGCTAGGTCTGAGTCACAGGGAGTAAGAGATGGCAGGGCCCTAGAGAGCATAAACCCTGCCTATGTCAGCCCCTCCTGGGCTGGAGCCCTTTCATAGTTTGCATATGGAAACACAGGTCCCATGTTGCTGGAGGATGGCTTGAGTGTTAGCTTGAGTTTAAATGATAGCAACCAATTCAAAATGTTTTTCAATAAAATGTTGGACCCAACAGAACATGCCTGGGGGCCAGATTAGGCTGGTGGGTTATCAGTTTGTGACTCCTTGGCATGCATGTTATGCAGCTTTTCCCCCCAAACAGCCCTTCTTCCCCCTTCTCCGTAGGACCTGGGTGCAGCTGCAGGCTCCAAGCGCCCCACCTGCGTGATAATGGTCAAGCCCCACGAGGAATACCAGGAGGCCTATGATGAGTGCCTGGAGGAGGTGCAGGCCCTGCCCTCACCCCTGTGAGGGACTTAGTCAGTACCCTGGACACTTGAAGCTGCTGGGCTGGTGGCAGGCTGACTGGCGGCCTTCCTGTTGCCCACACTGGCAGCATCTCCCTGGCTCCCCGAGTCACGTCTTCTTCCCAGGCAGCTCCAGCAGCTCTTTGATGAAGGTAACACCAGCATCTTCTCCATCAGTGCTGTTTCCTATTGAGCTTAAGTGAAGACAGTTCCAAGAATGTGGAGTGAGGAAGTAAATACTAAGTCTAAATGTGGTGAGTCTGTGGGGTTTTTTTAAGCAGCAGCAGCTGCCGATGGGGCCAAGGAGTTGGCGTGCAAGAATGGAAGCAGCCTTGCTTACTGGGAAACCTGAAGGACTATAGTGAGCAGTGCTAACGCTGTGCCATCTAGGACCAAGCTTGAGAACTAATTCTCCTGCTCACCTCAGGGCTTTCAACTCCCGCTCTGGGGTTAGGTGGGGCTGAGAGATAAAGTTAGCAGGGCCCAAACCCACTTCATGGAAGGCTGTAACCCCCAGGTCTCTTTTACTTCCCCCAGAAGCCTTAAATACCACTGTGGAGTTTATGGAATCTGTTTGCCCACCCACATATTAAATTTTAAACAGGAACAAAAAGCTAAATATGAGCCCCTCAGCCATCTCTCTTGTCTAATACAATGGCCCTGGTAACCTGGTCCCTTCATTTTTTTTTTTTTTTTTTTTAGACAGTCTCATGCTGTTGCCCTGGGTAGAGTGCCGTGGCATCATTGTTCACAACAATCTCCAACTCTTGGGTTCAAGTAATCCTCTTGCTTCAGTTTCTTTTCTTTTTTTTTTTTTTTTTTTACTATTTTTAGTAGAGACAGGGTCTCCCTCTGGCTCAGTCTAGTCTTGAACTCATGAGCTCCAACCATCTACCACCTTGGCCTCCCAGAATGCTAGGATTGCAGGTAGGAGCCACCAGCCTCCCCCCCCTTTTGATACTTTGCTGCCCTTGGTAGAGTGCTCTGATGTCATAGCTCACAGCAACCTCAAACTCTTGGGGTCAAGCAGTTCTCTTGCCTCAGCCTCCCAAGTAGCTGAGGACTACAAACACCCGCCACAACCTGGCTGTTTTTTAGAGACAAGGTCTCACTCTGGCTGAGGCTGGTCTCAAACCTGTGAGCTCAGGCAGTCCACCCACTTCAGCCTCTGAGTACTAGGATTACAGGCATGAGCCACCACACCCAGCCCTTCAAATATTTTAGACTTGAGGTCCTTTCCTGCTATCAAAGGCCCCAGACAAGACTTATGACACATAACATTTAAGCTTCGAGCACCGTGGAATAAACTGGAGAGGCCCTGGGCTTGAGGGTTACATCTGTTGTATATTCTAAGCTGTCTCCTTTCCAAGCTATAAGCCCTGCAAAACAGGGCTTTTTTCTTCTTTCTAAATGCCCTTATACTGATCTCTGTAATGTATCTGTAAAAGCACTTTGCCCAGGGTCTGACATTTTCCAATGTTTTTCCCCCGATCAGAGTTGCAAGTTAGGTTCTTTCTGCCTGGATATTATTGGCCAGCCATATTCTTGCCTACAGCCTCTGCCTAGCCATGCCCAGTACCTGTGTGCAGTAGATATGTAGTAATGATTTGTCACAGTGAAGATAATGGCTGGCTAGGAGAAGGACAGTGAATACATTTGCTGCTCAAAGTTATGAAACAATGGCATTTGGTTCTAACTTCAACTATTTACAGTGGAAAATGGATACATTTACAGGTGGGGCTGTATAGGGGAAGGAAGGGGGCCACAGCTGACACTCTTGGGCCAAGGGGCAAAAGTGGACAAGTATTGGCATGGCAGTAAGAGGCACGGCTGAGGGAAGAGGCAGAAAGGCCCAGTACTTGGTACTCTGTCATTTGCTACTAAGTCAAGGGCAAATAAAAACAGGAAGAGAATGAGCAGGAACACAGAACCAGCATCTCCCCTTCCTTATAGCCAAGTAGCTGGCTCCCAGATGTGGGCTGGGTCATCTCCCTCCTCAGGCTCTGCCATGGTAGCACTCATCAGCCAGGTGTTCTGAAATGAACCAAGTCCACTGGAGCCACCCACCTTACCAAGACAGACCAAAGCTGGTGGGTGAAAAGCCCCTTCTAACAAAGTTCCAGGCAGAAATTAGAATATGATGCGTTTCCCATCTGCTGGGTTCTGCTCCATGGGACAGTAGGGACACTTCAGCCTGTAAAGGGAGGAGAACCAAGAACATCTTAGGGCTGGCAGCAGGATAGCCCAACCAAGATGGAGCAGAGCATTAGGGAACTTACTTTCCTCCATTAATGAGCTTGTTTAGTGCATCTCTGGAGATAACATGGCCACAGATGAGCTTGATAGGAGGGTTGGAATCTGACGTCTGCTGGCGGAGGATGGGGCAAGCAAACACTGAGTGGTACCAGCACTTCATGCCCAGTTCAATCTCAATCTAGGAGGCCAGCAAAGGGGTCAGTTCCACTTCCTGTCATGGCTGTCCTCAGTGCCTTCTGCCTGCACCTCCCTCGGTCATGTCTTACCGGTAACTCATCCTTATGACTCCAGACCCCAGTGCACTGCCTCTGCTCGATCACAGCTTTGATGTTCATCAGCACGGGCAGCGCCACACAGCCAGAGGCAAAACTGCCAAACAAAGCACAGGGGCTGGAGTGGCTCATATCACAGCATGGGACTTGAGATGTCATTCTAAAGTGGCATAAGGTCAGATCAGCCCTTGAAAATCCCTCAGATTGTTCATAAGGTGCCACATACCTATATCCAACTCAAGAGTCATTCTCCTGTACCCCCAAATTTGAGAACTTATGGGAAAGACAAAAGGGGCAGATGTCTGCTCATCCAAACTACTGAAAAGTCCTTGGTATGGCAGCACCTGTGGCTCAAAGGAGTAGGGCACCAGCCCCATAAGTCGGAGGTGGCAGGTTCAAACCCAGCCCTGACCAAAAACCACAAAAAAAAAAAAAGTCCTTGGTGTGACTGGAAGATAGCAGTCAGCTCTAAAGAGCTCCAACCCACCTATAGGATCTACCCTGCTCTGTTATACGTCTACAACAGTGGCTATCAAGTAGAACATTTAAAAAATGGGTGGAGGGTTGTGCATGGTGGTTTACATCTGTAATCCCAGCACTTTGGGAGGCTCTGTTGGTAACAACAGAGTGATACTCATCTTAAAGGTCAGTTCTCTTCATGATTGCTTGAGGGTGGGGAGCCTACTGGCTGGAACCTCCAGTGCTCAATATCCTAAAATGCACAGGGCAGTCCTGCACAACACCATCATCTATCTAAAGTTCTGATGGTGTTCTTGCTGAGAAATACTGTTCTGTAATTTGGTTAACAAAAATACATACTGGGGTGGAATGTAAGACCTCATAACTAGTCTGTAAAATATACTGTGACAAATATGCACTGTGGTAGAGTGTGACTCTGAGGTCAAGTCCAAGTGTGACCTTTATTCCTTGAGGTCCTAGGCAAGTAAGTTCATATCCTGAACCTCCATTTTTTTCTTCTGCAAAATGAGGATACCACTACCTCTGACTCCCTGTGGTGCTGTGAAGTTGTGAGAGAACATTCCTGTGAGGAAGATGGCCAAACAATAATGCTAAATATTTGGTACTCAACAACACATGCCTCCCCTGAAGGGAAGTAGTGTTTGAGAGACAAGCCTGGGAGGAAGGTGTGCTGCAGAGGGGGACAGGTTAGGTGGGAAGGTCTTGCAGGGATCTGAAGTGACATACAGGACAGGCAAGGACCTCATCTAACAGACCTTTCAACAAAATGGCAGCCATGGTCCTGCCATTGTGTAGTGACCTCAGGCCACAACTCTTCCTATTCTGTTTCTTCAACCTCAGAAACAGGTACTACTTCCTCTTGAGAGAAATGACCAACAAAGCCAGGTTAAGTCTGCGAAAGCACTGAGCACCGTTCCTGGCACGTGGTAGAGCCCTAGGAGAATATTTCCCTCTACCCTCCCACCTGTGCTGTGCTCACTGGACTGGGTTGTACCTGACACTGAGGGGGGACTCCACAGAAAGCCCCAGCAGGGAACATGCATCTCGGGTAAAGGTCTCACAGATCTCTTCCCAGTGGCTGTTGTCCAAGAGGTGGCAGTAGGGTGACTTCTCTAAGCCCAGCCGCAGGTATACCAGACTGCCCATCATCACCTGGATCTCTATAAGGCAAGCAGGGCGGAAGCTCAGGGGGTGCAGGGGCTCTGGGTCCATCCCCGAAGGGGCAGCAGGACTGCAAAGCATGGTATTATGAACCAGGCTGAGCCCCAGGGCCCTGACCCAGATTGTGCAGGGAGTGAAATGTCCTCAGACAAAACTGATTCTCTAAAATCCAGTGGGGAGGTGAAGTCTCCAGACTGGGTAATGCCATGACATGTACAGGCATTATCAACCCAGAATGGTGTAGGAAGGTGATTTTTTTTTTGAGACAGAGCCTCAAGCTGTCACCCTGGATAGAGTGCTGTAGCATCCACAGCTCACAGCCACCTCCAATTCCTGGGCTGAAGCTAGTCTCCTGCCTCTGCCTCCCACGTAGCTGGAACTACAGGCGCCTGCCACAACACGCGGCCGTTTTTTTTTTTTTGTTGCAGCCAACATTGTTGTTTTGCGGGCTGGGGCCAGATTCGAACCCACAGGCTCAGGTGTACATGGTGGCCGCCCTAGCCCGTTGAGCCACAGGCACCAAGCCAGGAAGGTGATTTTTTTCTCTTTGAATCCTTCCCACTGCATCAAGGAGCAATTAAGACTCAAGTTGGCACTAATCTCTGTTCTCTCATAGTAGCTAATGTCTCCTTCAGAGCAGATCCCAGATTCAAAGCATTTAGGAAGCAGCAGTATCTAGTAAAACCTTAAAAGCACTGTTGGGCAGTGCCTGTAGCTCAGTGGGTAGGGCGCCGGCCACATACACTAAGGCTGGCAGGTTCAAACCCGGCCCAGGCCAGCTAAACAATGACAACTGCAACAAAAAAATAGCCGAGCATTGTGGCAGGTGCTGTAGTCCCAGGTACTTGGGAGGCTAAGGCAAGAGAATTGCTTAAGCTGGTTAGTTTGAGGTTGCTGTGAGCTGTGACGCCATGGCACTCTACCAAGGGTGACATAGTGAGACTTTGTCTCTCTCACACACACAAAAAAAACTGTACGGCTCGGTGCCTGTGGCTCAACAGGCTAAGGCGCCAGCCATGTACACCTGAGCCGGCGGGTTTGAATCCAGCCCAGGCCCACCAAACAACAAGGACTGCTGCAACCAAAAAATGGCTGGGCATTGTGGCAGGTGCCTGTAGTCCCAGCTACTTGGGAGGCAGAGGCAGGAGACTTGCTTGAGCCCAGGATTTGGAGGTTTCCGTAAGCTGTGATGCCATAGCACTCTATCGAGGGTAACAGCTTGAGGATCTGTCTCAAAAAAAAGAAAAAAAAAAAAACTGCATAGTTTTCATATTTATTTATTTAAGACAGTCTCACTCAGTCACCCTGAGGTTAAGTGTTGTTGCTCATAGCTCACAGCAGCATCAAACTCTTAGGCTCAAGAGATCCTCTTGCCTGTCTCAGCCTCCCGAGTAGCCGGGACTATAGGTGCTTATCACAATGCCCAGCTAAAATATTTTTAGTATTTATTTATTTATTTTATTATTATTAGTTTTTTTTTTTAGACAGAGCCTCAAGCTGTCACCCTGGATAGAGTGCCGTAGCATCACAGCTCACAGCAACCTCCAATTCCTGGGCTCAAGCAAGTCTCTTGCCTCTGCCTCCCAAGTAGCTGGGACTACAGGCACCTGCCACAACGCCTGGCCATTTTTTGGTTGCAGCTGTCATTGTTGTTTGGCGGGCCTGGGCTGGATTC